>WHPZ01573162.1:0-27945 GCA_016617965.1 Macrosiphum rosae | reverse complement strand
TATAATAAATACAATAAAATAAATCTACCTTTAAGCTAATAGGTAGTGGTGAAGTAAAGAATTCTGGTTGTTTGATGGAAATCGTTCATACTATCCAAAACAAAATTATGTGTTGTAAAATTATTATTTTTTCTTCTTACTTAATATTATATTCATCGCAACAGCCATTGCATGAAAATCTATGCGATCTTCAGAATATAAAATAATAACGATCAGGAAATCAAAATCTCGGCCTTGTATAATATATCAATCATGAGTCCGTAGTCTGTTTAATGTTTAATGCCATCGTTTGGTGACTAGTCACTGCTGCACATTATCTGCGGATATGCAGTAAAAGAATATAAAATAAAGCGATTTAAATGAGATAGAAATACATGTGTAATAATTACATAATATTATAAACAGTCAGTACAATAATATTGTTGTTTTTTATATAAAAAAATATGGATAAACATTTTAATGATATTATTTTGGACAAAATATGTCTATTTGCATAATATACTTCTTAATACATTATAAAATATAAAGTTTTTTCTTGTTAGTTGTATTTAAACACGACCTTTAATACTATTTTTTATTAATATCATCATTATGTATGTTATTATCAAAAACGTCCAGTTAAAAAATACCCTACGCAGTACTTAAATTTTAGGTAGGTATTAGGTATAATATATTATATTATAATAACTAGAAAGACATATTATTTTTAATTGTAATAATATGTATAATTAGTCATTTTCGTTGAACAATTTGTACACAACAATATTTATATAACGGGTTTAATTATTTTTTTTGTTTTATTTAACAATAGAAAGAAAGTATATAACATTATGTTCTTAACATGTTATATTTTGTTGCTTATTTTAGAAGAAGATCTCTATAAGACATCTGTTATTATTTCATAAGTCATATTACACTCTCAGTGATTATTTCAACATTCTATCGACTACAGCTCACGTATTCATATCCACGATAACAACTCTTGGTTTACCTGTGTTTATTATCGAAGTCAAATTTAATTTTACTTCCTTGAAAGTTGAACGTTGCAGACATTTTGCTTTATTGTTATTATACAAAAGTGGCAATACAACACTAGGTATAAAAAATGTATAGTACTTATATTACCTATAATACATCATTTTCTTGAACGGCACAGCGATTTGTCTTCAAATAGATATTTTAAAATAATTATCTTGGAACAATTCAAACCTGTCCTTTATCGTAGATAGGTACTTCAGTACTTGTATAAAGTGTATTTTTTTTTATTTGCCATAAGCAATATATACAAATTAGCACAATAAGTTTATATGATGAGACTAGTATATGACATGAAAGGTATGATTAAAGTAGAAACCTATTACCTAGTGATTCTTGGCTAGTCGATTAATTTTTTATAATTATCATATATACATATCAGTTATATTTTTAATATTTTTTAGTGGCGTTATATATTAAAGTTTTTCTGTCCTTTTTAACCTGCGATTAGGATTTCTTGGGAGTGTAAGGATGTAAAATAAAGTGTAGGTATTTTGAAAAGTAATTTTGAGCAAACATTTAGATCGCTTGGTAGATAGGTATAGGTACTCTATTTAAAGTTAAATTTAATCATTTCTATCTATCTAATATGATAATATATGTTGTACAAAAAACCTTAGTATCATTAATTATCATAACAGTTATTATATAGGTACGTTGCGTGCGTTATTGAATGATTATATTTTGCTGACTCAAATTGAAACATAAACACAACTCCGCTAAAAAAAAAACCTTCACACCTACTATACTGTAATAGCTGTTTGTTTGGAGGTTCTGTTATTTTGATAAAAACTGTTCGTCATTGGGCATTTATGTTGTGCAAAAATGCGATCCTTATGATTTATACTTTTATCGCATTGTATTTATAATATATAGGTGTAAGACGTAGGTATACATTCCTATATATATTCAAATTCGTTCAATCTTTTGTCAATTTAGCACTTGCGCCGCTACCGACAAACGGGTCAATGTCATCTGCCTTTTTTTTGTTATGGCACACGTCAATATTACCGCTATATAGTAAGATTTCAATAAGAAATTGAGTAATTATACTTAATTATTATTATTATTATTATTATTACTATTATTATTGTTGTCATTATATACTCGGTATCGCCACAGCTTGATGTTTGTGTGCGTTTAAGGCAACCGCATAATAATATATATCTATCAGAAGACGTTTGTTGTTTATGCAGGTACAGCGTGATGCTGGAGGGGCGGTTACCTAAATCGCCGAATGATTTTCGAGAATGATTTACGACGTTGTCGATTGTGTAACAAGTCTCGTCTTTAAAAAAAAAAAAACAATCCATGTAACTTTCACCGCCTAAGTTGGTCCACGCGTTGGCAACTGCGGCAGAGGTAGCCAACGGGAACTGCTGTAGGTACACACACACACACACACACACACACACGCACACACACACATTAGTCACTGCTTATGTTATCTTATTGCGTACGGTTTTACTTTTTATAAACATTACTATCCGCAATCGAACATTATATAGCATTGACTTACGTATAACAAGTTGTATATAACCGACTCGGGCGCGCGCCGTCTCGAGAAGGATAATTATTTGGAAGGTGAAAACAAAATATGTGATCTTTTATAAATTATTGACAAACTCTATATTATCGCAGACGACGTCATGTACTTATGTAACAACTTACAACGTGCATTATAATAATATAGTATAGGTATACGTAATTGGGTATAATATAGGTAATATTAATATACATATACCTATATTTTATGATTTTTAATTTTAATTTTTACTCGTCCACTGCTGTTATATACATGATGAGTGAATAGCAATCAAATTTTTGTCTTACCGATTTAATGTGATTTGTATGCTTATAGATACACATATCGAATAAAGTATGTAATTATAAAGTAGTTACCGATAATACAGTTTACAATATTTTAAAATAGTATAAACGAACTCAAATTTTGTAAAAACATACTGGGCAATGTACTAGCTATGACTTAAAAAAATTAAATGGACCTATTAATCAGCAGAGTAGATCAACATTTATATTTTAGGTTTATACTATAATATATAGTAATATAGAAATATAGCATACAAAATACAATAATAGTAAGCTCCCAATTCACACAATAAACCTTATAGTATTCCTTAACGGCTTAACTAATAACTAATTAATTTATAGGTATAATGTAATATATTATGTGTCATTGTTAAAGGTGTATTTTGTAATCCTCGTGGTAAATCAATATTTGAAAATCATTGCCAACGGTCACTGCGGCCAAGGTATCTAAAAAAAAAAAAAAAAATAAAAATAAAATATTGTAAGTCTTAGAAATTTCTATTAAATAAAATGTATAATAATATCTTTAAGTAACTAAAATGTTTACAATTATTTAATGCACGATATTGCAATATTTAATATATATATTATCTTGTAGTGCAACTCTCATTTCACTTGGGTTAAAAATTAAGTATAATAATTATAGTTTTTTATATTCATTTAATACTTGTACATTTTTACCTACACATTGGTGATCTCATACCGGAATTTATCTTAGGCGTGGAACATTTTTACTAGATATAATACAGTGGACATCAATTTGTATGAATACTGAGGGTTGAATCCTTTCCCCTTTCCACTAATCCACATCACTAAATATTAAACAAAGACAATTTTTACAAATATATTTTAACATTTAATTGATATTGATTATGATTTAGGTATAAACAATCCCAGAAATTATTTTCTGTGAGAGTGCCTTCGCAGGTATATTATATTGTGTTTGGCACCATTTATTATTATAACGTAATTCATTAAAAATAATGTTACCTTTGAGATGAATATATTGTAATAATGTCAAAAAAAAAAATGTTCGTCCCTAACAAATGTATACAAATGTATAAGTATACAAATGTATATGTACCTCTATATGTGTGAAAATTTGTTTAAAAATATATCATACCTAACACCTACCATTGATTCAAAACAAAAATTATACATATATATAACAATTCCATTTGTATCGTCCTATACTCCTATATAAATAGCCTGAAATACTAAAGGTTAATACGACTATACCGTCTATACCTACATGCTGTGCAGGAGATAGATCGCATACACACAACACCTTATATCACTATATTATATTATTAGTCCACGGTGAAACTAATGCCGAGTTGCATACCTAACCAAAAGGTTTATTTAATGGTTCACTAAAATTTAATGGACCAATCATGTGTCTATAAATCGTGTTTAAGGGACTATAATATCACTATCGATTCTTTAAATGTACCTAGGTACTGAAAACAAAATACACGCCATGCACTAAGATATTATATTATCAATTGTGTACCTATATTGTAAATATTATATTAAAATACGTCATGTCGGTAGATTAATTGTAAAGTTCAAGCTAATATAGTATGTGTTGTGTGTATGATATACAATAGTTTAAAACAATATCATAATATACGGTAACAATAATATTGAATTCGCGTTGTTTCAGTTGCGAAGGAGCGTAGCAGACTTGAAATTGGATGATAAATACGACGACTGCTTTTTACTCAGATGGCTCGAAGGTAATACCTAGTTTTACTTTTCAAATAATGTATAAAAGACAAGCGTACATTTTATACGTTCGGTACTTCATATTATTATATTTTACTATTAAAATGTTGAAATAATTAACAAACGATAACAGTTGTGTTTTTTCAAAGTGAATGAACTTATTTTATAATGTACTTACGTATAAGTTCGCTGACTTGGGTGAAACGTGCAATAATAGCAACAGTAATAATACGTGCGATTTAATAGGAGGAAAACAAATTTCGGTTTCATTGGTGAATTGAGGGTTTGCTACAAAAACCAGATAAATCCACTTTCTATCAAAAATTAGTTTTCCATGGAATAATATTCATGGAAGAAATATTTATATTTTGGAAAAAAAATCAGAAAAAAATAATAATGTATTATTATAATTTATTTAAAATCGTTTTATTATTTCCAAATATATCTCAAAATAAAATATTGGTCGCCAATAGTGATACATGAGATAAAGAATATTGTATTGCTTATCCTTAATAATTTCAAAAAGTGGATTTATCTGGTTGTTGTAGCAAGCCCTTCAATTGTGTAAAGCTTTTTCAAGTTATCCGCATTGCGCACTTCTGATGGTGGTATTTTTGCTGTCTATATTTAGCAACTATATACATTATGACATAATCCTGCAGGGTTCCGGGCTCGTTAAAAACTGACTACATATGACAGTATTTTATAGACATTTTCCATTACTACATTTCTACATAGGTACAGTAGACCTGTATGGCAGTCACAGGGTTCATCAAAAGTGTCCGTTATATATAGGTATAGGTGTCCCATATAGATACATGTTTAGACAGACACACTGTAATACCTATATTTTTTCCGATACACTGTCCGTTTGGGGGAGGTGTCCGTTTAGACAGGTTTCGCTGCACAAAAATACTAATATATACGAGTATAATAATAATATATTATATAAAGGGTGTAAAAAAATATATGCCAGTTAAACGTATCACAAAAATTGTAAACATGATATGGATAATAAATTATTTAAGAAATATACTCATGTCAGGAGCTTCCAAAAAAATAATATTTTGAAAAAAGTTATTATATTCATTTATATGTTTATATATGGCTTAATTATAGTAGAAAAATATCTGATAAATAAATATTAAATACATAGAAATCTTATAATATTTCGGAAGTTTGTAAAAAGGACTCTGAATGTGAGAGTACCCAGCAAGGTAATATCTGCAAAGTACAAAGTATATATAGGTATAACACAACAAAAATCACAAACGTTGATTAAATTTACAAATAGACTTGAAAATAGGTAGCCAAAAGTTTGACTTTGATGCATTTTTACTTCATAGTTGTTAAATGTATTCTAAAAATAATATATGGACATTGAACTTATTTCTAAATCAGCATACGCACATATCTCAACGAATCAACGGTCAGACATCTGACATTTTTTTATTTCATATTTAATAAACTTTTGAAAATAATTTTCACTAATCAATTAATCAAAAACATAAACACAACTACATTAAATAGATTGTGAAATTTTTATTTGATTAATATTAAATTTATTTGATTTTGTATTTTACAGCTCGAAATTTCGATCCAAGTCTAGCAGAAGAAATGTTGAGAACAGTGAGTAGTGTAATTTTAGTATAATAACAATTCAGAAATACTATTCAGAAACCCCCAATCAAAAGTGACTGAGTGAGGACTTAACTGTTTGGTGTTTAAATTCAAATAAAAAGAAATAATAATAATAATCTTATCAAATTGAGTAAATTCTCAAAATATTTAGAATACCTACTAAATTGTGTGTAGGTATATGGCTTTATAATATTATTATGTACTGCATGATGTATAGTATCACAAAATTTTTAAAAACTATGTTGTACAACAGTTATCTTGTTATTCGAATATATAATCATATTCTGATTTCTGAGTATAGTTATGTTTGCATAGTTTGAATAAATTCATTGAACATTAAAAAAAAAAATGTTTTGCTCAAGTGCCTATATAATATAATATGGTGTATACTGTATAGTGTATATTATATTAAATTGTAGTCAATGAAATGGCGGGAAGAGTGGTCGATCAACAAAGACGACGGCTGGAAACCACCTCAAGTGCTGGTCGATTACATGCCGAGCGGTATCAGCGGATATGATAAGGAGGGATCGCCCGTGGTAGTGCTTCCGTTCGCCGGGTTCGACGTGTGTGGCCTGCTCAAGTCAGCCCCGCCGAAGGACATGGTCAGGTTCTTGGCACAAAAGCTTGACTCGTACTTAGAAGTAGCCAGGCAATCGTCATTGAAGCACGGTCCAAAAGCGTCGCAGGTGTGCTGCATCGTCGACCTAACCGACTTCAACCTTAGGCAATTCACGTGGAAACCAGGTAGATCACACTTATACCAGTATTCTCAACATATTATTTATTTGTTTTTGTATTAACGAGCAGAGCATAGTTGATATTATTACATATTCACTCATATTACGATTAAAATTTGTGTTTAAAACCAAAAAAAACCGTTGTTTCAATATTGAATATATTTATAAGTAGGTTTAATGTAGGTTGTCTTTGTTAATAAAAAAAATGAATGGACCCAAAAAGTCACAATTTTAAAAAAGTGTAAAATATTAGATTTTTTTACAAAAACGTATTATAAAGTCGAAATCAAATCACCAACTCTGACGTTCCTATAGTTTAATAGTTAAATATTAAATTACTCGAATACGATCAACTCAGTCGGCTCTTGGTTACCAACTAGTTAAAGTTTGAATTATCGAGAATTTTGGGAATCTATGACAAACATTGAAATATAATTATGTACATTACCTATAAGTGATACCTCTGTGTTTTCTTATTATAAAAATTAATGCTCCCCCGCCCAAATATATTTCCGCGTATGGTACTGTATGTCTGTTTTAAAGAAATAGGTACCTAACTATGTCACCTCACTTAATATTGTCATTTACTTTTTATTGTTTTTATATGGTTGTAACTTCATACAATCGTACAGTTTAAATCATCATACTGTTCATTATTTTTGTATTAAAACTATACCTACTCCATTTTAGACACCATAATACAACTTTAATATTAAGTACAAAGTAATAATTGTACAAGTCACTCTATTTAAACAACAACACAACAATTAATGTCATAATTAAAAGTCAGCATTTTCTCTCGAGTACGACTACGATTTATGATCGTGATATTTTCGTCATTTTACTTTACTATTGATGAATAATATATATTTTATATTAAAGTTGAACGCTCAAAACTATATTAATATTTTTAAAATTACATTGTCCAACTAAAAACCTAACTCATAAACACCATATTGCAATAACCATGTCTCGGTAAACTTTTGGGCAACTTTCTATAGGTAAGTGTCAATAGGAGCTGTTATTGATCGATAGCTATCCGTACAGTTGTTGGTTTTGCGATCGTCTAGGACGATAATATGTAATATTATCTGTAGGTTGAAACACATTAGGTTTTATAATATCGTTAAAAAAAAATATACATACGTCATCTTCACAATATATTATTCTGATCTGTTTCTTTCCGTGCGTTAATTCACTCAAATTCTTCTCCCTGACGGCTGACGTTAACCGCTCGATGGCGAACGATAATTACGTCGCCGCGTTGAGATACACAACAACTAATATTGTATATAAGGGAATACTAATTATATTTATAAAGAAACCTGTGAACGAAAATGTGACATTGGCAATAATTTATTGTTATGATATATTATAGCGGCCGAGATGATAATCAACTTGTTACAAATGTACGAGGCCAATTACCCAGAAATATTGAAGGCATGTCACGCGATTAATGGTGTGTAGAATTTTTTGTGTGCATCATTTTTCTAACCGAGGATCACTTCCCGGACAAAACCATGCACATAGTCGTATATATATATATATAATATATATATTTGTTACGGTTTTCAGCTCCCAAAGTGTTCACTTTTGCGTTCAACATACTTAAAAACATACTTACTGGCAACACGATGAGCAAGTTCATAATATATAAGGCAGACCCGAACAAGTGGAAGCCTGCATTGGCCAGATCCATCGACAGCGACCAGTATCCAGCGTTTTTGGGTGGCGATCTGAGGGACCCTGACGGCGACCCCAGATACATCACCAAGGCAAGCCGGAACACACCGAAAAAATTTTGATTTCGCGTTTACATAAATTTTACAGAAAAATCGAGTTGCGAACAGACATGCTGTATACCTAATACCTGTACCTATGCACCGTTGATCTTTCGCACCCAAACCTAACCTAACCTAACCGAAAACTTTCAAGGTTCGCGAGTAGAAAATGATTATCCGATTTTTTTGTTTCTATAATTACCTTCAGTTTTGTTTTGATAGCACTCTGCGGAAACGTGCAATGAAATTTTTTTTTTTGCTTTTTATGACCATAACCATAAAAAAAAACCTAATAACATATCATAATATAATAGCTTAATACGCGTTTCATAAACGTTCACGAGTCGTCTATCCGACTCGCACGTCATCCAAACGGATCATAATATTTACGTATATCATGCATGACCGTAAATGATGTATAATATGAGCGTTGTGAATAGTCCGCCTCCGCGGTCGTTTGTATTCGATCCTTTTACTTTAATGCTACCGACGTAGGATATTCGCGCAAGTAACTATCGTTAAGAACACGAAAAGCGTAGGTAGGTATATAATATTCCACAAGAACGATCGACTCTGCCGGTGTCCCGTCATTGCAAGCATATAATATTAAATTAACTTGGAGTCTTGGACGCTATACCTACTATTATTAGTTATGTATAACCTACCTATTAGTTATTACTTATTACCTGGATAATATTTCGCTCGTAAACTATCACTGCACTTGTGATTACGTTTCGTATTTTAATATCATGAGTGTAATGCTATAATACTTAGGTATATACATTATACAATATACCATGGCAGTTAACATCGATATAGGTACTGCATAATGCACCTGCATAATAATATAATATATACAAGTATACAACTAATAGTGAAAACAATTGCGAACGGAAATGCAATTTTTTTTTTTTATTGAATGATTTCTTTACAATTTAGGTACTACAAATACATATAAAACGTAAATATAATAAGGAGATAAAGAATATATCTACTCCTAGGCTTGTGGTGGAGTAGAGAGTTGTCAGGAAATTCAAAAAATAAATTTAAGATTAAATTAAATACAGTTGATAAAAAGGAACAGTTACCTACTACATAAATAAATACCTAAACCTACTTAAAAACTAAAAACACATTTACAAATATAACAATAACAAACCGATGTCATCGAGTAATAATTTATTATTTCTGAAAAAAGCCAATTACACAAAAAAAATTTTTCTTTTAACAAGCCATAATGATAAATTTAATTTGATATCGTTGGCCTCTTAAAATATTTATAAAATCAATAAAATAATTAGGACCCAAATAATTTACAAATAATTTCCCAAAGGATTTTTTTGTATACAACACAGGTAAGTTATAAACTCTATAATATGTTCTCTAGACTTAAAAAAATCAACTATATTGGTTTCCTTATATATTTTTTAACTGTGAACAATAAAGCGTTTTTCTTAATATAATATAACTGTTTAGTCGGAAGAACACCTAAAAGCTTATAATTTAGTTTCGTTGAAACTTCTAAAGATTTTTTACCTAAGATTATTCTTACTACGCAATTCTGATTAACTTGTAATGGTTTCAAACAATTTTCTTTTACACCTTCCCATAGTTGATAAATTATTATATTATTATTTATTGCGTACGGTAGTTCGTCGTTTACTCCGTTCAGAAGATTGGGAGACGGCAGTGAAGTGCTGTGCTGCAAAAGTGTGCGATTTGTGCTTATAACCAATTTTTAATAATCGTAAATAATAAAAATCGTGAATTCGCGTGTTTTCGTAATGCTCTCGTAATTTTTGAATTTAATACGGTTTCACTATATAATATATTAAAATAATATATATAGTAATATAATATATAATATATAATATTACACGCGGTTTGTATCGTTTTATTTATATCACAAACGGACCGTCATCGACGCACACTAACGCATTAGAGCCTATTTTTTTAGATAAATTTTTAAAACCACGACCACCACGAAATTTCAAATAAAATCTATACCTAGCCATTTGCACAGTGCTTTGTTTATACATTTGTATAATACCTAGACGTCCTAGACACTTAATTAAGATGATTTATTTTCGTTTAAATTCCGAACGGGTATCAGTTTATGGCTACAATAATATTTATGAATACTATATAACGTGTATAATATAGAGTCTATATACGGTACCATCAACGTATACAAATTTTATCTTATAGGTACTATACGAATCAAACATGATTTAATATTTAACAATCATTTATGATATATCGAATATCAATATTAATATACATTATATAATTGTTTGAACATTCTATTTTTTTATCATTAATTAATCTCAATGTGTTATTATATTACTATAGATAAATCAAGGAGGAAAAGTTCCAAAAGAATTATATTTAAAAAATGACAAAAAGCTTACAAATTCTGATGACATGACCTTAGTAAATATAAAGAAAGGCGATAAACTATACTTGAAATATACAGTAACTGTACCACAAAGTTTTCTGAGGTAAATTTTACAATATTAATATAATTTTTTAATTATTCAATTGGCAAAATACTCAATATTATATAAAGTAAAAAGTTAAAAAAATTACACTCATTAATATTATTAATGTTTATACAGTTATATACATTTATTATTTATGAAATATAATGATTTACATAGAAAAATATATTTTAGCCAAATCAAATTAAAATACATTCATCGTTTCACTCAGAATCTAAAATATTCGTAAACGGAAGTTTGAATTTAGTTAATTTTTTTTTTTATAAATGTGTAACGTATAATTTATTGTTGTACATAAGGTGGCAGTTCAAAACCGAGGGACATGATATTAAATTCGGTATATTGGCAACAGATTCAGAAAATATACAAACAATAATTATGCCGATAAAGAAAGTCGCATGCCACGAGTTTGAAGAGATCGGAGTAATCAAATGCAAACATACCGGAGAATGTAATTTGTTTTTTCATTACTTATCTATATTATTATAACAATATTATATTGAAGCTAATAATTTATTTTCACACAAAACACATAAATAATTATATTGTATTTAATATACTGAATGATTAATGATTATATTTCGACAGAAAACATTCATTATTTCAAGGAGTATTTTTTGTAAAATTAAAGATACGTGTAAATGTGTAGTTTTAGTATATTTTCATTCAGGCCTTATTTTTCTATAAAATAACATTTAGTTTTTAAGGCGGCTCTTAGTGGCCGCTATTTAAGGGGAATAATTTAGGCAATATCTAATCTTGTCGTCGCCGCTGGTAATCTTTGTGTTAGTCGCAAATGAGTAATGATTATTAGTGTGAGTGCGATTTTTATGTGTAAAATATAAAACTAGAATTCTGAAGAAATTCAAACTCGATAACAATAGATTTCAATTTTAAAAAATAATTAGAATTCGTTAGCCTCTTTTGTAAGATTTGTAGGAAACAGATTTTGAACATTTTGGATAGTGTACTTATTACGGTTCCAAATAACTTTACTTAATTACTCAAAATCAACTTACACTTTAAAGTGGTAACAAGACAAAAAAATGAAAAAAATGTTCCTACAAAACATAGAAAAGGCTAATGAATAGGAATTAGTATTCAAAATTAAAATTTGACTACTAAAAGAATGTTTGTTTTTCGCCAGCTTAAATGGTCTAAACGCATGAAAAATCCAATTGCTTGGAGCCGCCTTAAATGGGAACAAATATTCTTAAATTTTAATGATCTGAAGCAAAATACTCTTATGTGATAGTTGTATGCATAGATCTGCATATATCGAATGTTTAATGAATAGTTTTTATTATTTTATATTTTCTTTATTGCGGTTTTAAGCTTAAACTTTGTATGTTCGATATCATTATTTATACAGAAAAATGTTTGTAAGTTAATATAGAATTATTCACTTTTGATATTAAAGCAAATATAAATAATAACCCTAGATGTACCTATATATGCATTATGCGTCTCGAAATCGCTAACATAATGTGTAATTGTCTTATGATTTGTGTTCCAACAGATACCGTGGTATTCGACAACAGCTACAGTTTCATGCGTGGCAAAAAACTTGCATACAACGTTCGAATTATATTGCCTGTAAAAGAAAAAACCATCAGTACGATCGATCAGATGGTGGATATGGAAGAATAAGTTACCTACACATAAAATCCGTATACCTAAAAGTATAACATAGCGTTTAATGACTATGTAATAGTAACAGTAATTATAATTATATATTATATTTATATGCGTCATCAAAACCGTTAAAAATGTTAATCAAATTTTATATATATTTAACTAAAATTTGAAATTGTTTAGGTATACCTAATGCCTAAAACAGTAATACATATTACACCAGATATACACGCTCGTAAAATCTCTAAAATAAATTAATATTTGTCGTTTATGTATGCTATACCATTATCAACCTACAACAGTTCAACAGTAATATAGGATGGTCATACTGACGATAAATAATATTAAACACGATTATTGTTAAACTATAATTAATTTTTACCAATAGTGTCCACACTCGCCACACGTTCGCCACTACATCCGCAAATCAAAAGTGTTAGAGTTCTTTAGATAGTATGTTTAGGTTATTTTTATTCTAAGAGACGATAGCGTTTGAGGTATAGAAATTGTTTTATTATGTTTAAGACGCGTAAAAAACCGATAATAATTTGTAAATATTTAAATGTTTTGTCCTACATTAATTCACGTGTTTTTTATTATAAATGTATCAATAGTAGTTTTTTCTTCGATGCCGATATGTTGTCCTCCTATTGGAAAATATTTGAAATAATACATTTGTCTTTCCGTGTTAAACTATGTTATACATAGGTATGTATAGTATTCACAATAATTAAAAACATAAAATAAAGGCCAATAACTCAAACATACCTACCAATTATAGATAGATAGATAGATAAGACGAGAGTGCGTAAGTTATTAATATCCGGATGTCTATAATACGAGTCTAGTGTTAACCATTTTTTGTTATTGATGTAAGTATAATGATGTTGAAATTATTTTTCGAAAATCGATGTTCTATTGTTTCTTTTTTTTTTTTTAGAAAATATTTTATTAAATTATTATGTACTTAGTAGGCATTCGTTTTCTGAATTGTTGTTTTATAGCTATATAGTAATACGTACTACTATATATAATACAAACCGTAATATATTATTATTATTCTTAATTTGTATCTACTGCAGTGTTATATAAATGTTTTAATGATACATTATTATTGTATATTAACCTACAATTATTATAATTAACTAAAATAAAGCATTTTATTTTTTTAAGATCTGCAAATCTGTATGCTCTGTAAGTCATAAATAAATGTCCAAATGTGTATGATATTGTCTGCATGTTAAAAATCAATGATTTTCAGTGACGCCGAACACGGTATATAGGTGTGACAGACGACAGTGGTCATACCTTTTTAAGAGGTGGGTCGTGGGTGGTTAGGTGGTACCATACTACATTACATTACTACCATTAGGTGTCACCTATGCAATACAAAAATAGTAATACTTAATAGTATATTAACATTGTATAAAATTGTATAGCACTATAGCTAATAAAGTAATTAATAGTAGTGTTTGTAGCCACAAATTAAGATACCTTGAATAATATACTATACACTATAAAAATAAACTGTGCTTATGTACTTTTTAGATTATTTGGTAACAGAATAATCTACTTCCGCGGAATTTTGTTTTAAATTTTAAATCCTTAGATATAAAAGTTGAACATTTTATAAATTTTTAACTACAAAATAATTATTCAATTTTAAATTTGATAAATTTTGTCAAAATTCGATCTTTAAATGCTTATAAAAAAAAATTGTGGCCATGTATTTTTAATATTTTTCAATTGCTATTATAACAATATATCAGGAGCCTCGTATTACATTTTTACACTTTTTGGCCCAATAGATAAAACCTAATTGATATTCATAGAAAAAAAAATAAAAAATTGAAATATGAAATTGTGTCCGTAAACAGCTCAAAACAAATCAAAATATTTTGAACATTTTATCACGGATAAGAATTGATAAAATAAACATTTAGTGAAATTGTCATGTACATTTAGTTATTCGTTTTTGAATTACAACAAAATAAGAAAATCGCTACATGAGAAATCGAGTGAATATCCAATGTTGTAAAAATTTGAATTTCAAAAGCTCATAAAAATTTAATTTGACTTTCTCATAGACATTTTTTTTTTTTTTTAATAAAGGTAGATAATCTTATAAGGAATCTTGTATTACATTTTAAAATCTTAGATTTAAAAAGAAAAATCTTTACGAATTCTTAACTCAAAAAATGTTTGTTAATTTTCGTGATTTTTCCATATTTTGTAAATTTTTGAACTTTAAATGCTTATAAAAAAAACCGTGACAAAGGATTTTTAATATTTTTCATCTGCCTTTGAAACAATATACTAGGAGCCTTCTATTAAATTTCCAAGCTTTTTTAACCAACAAATAAAGTTTGATTGACATTCATAGAAAGAAAAAACTAATAAAATTTTAAACTGAAAATGTCCCAAAACAGTTCAAAACAAATAAAATATTTTGAAAATTTGATGATGTATAGAAAGTGGAAATATAAACAACCAGTGAAAATTTCATATGTCTATGGTAATTTGTTTTAAAGTTACACCAAAAATCAAAATCGATTTTGTAAAAAATACCTAACCTAACCTCCACAATGCACCAACAATATTCACTTTCCCATCGAACAAGATACTGAAGTTGAAATTAGAAGCATTATTTCGACTTCTTATCGTTTACACAGATACACAAAAAATAAAATTGATTATGGACAATGGTTTGCATTATAGAAAATAAATAAAATCTAAATTATTATTTATATATTAGGTACATTTTTTTTATATATTACATTTTTTTTTATATATTACATATATTAAATTTTTTATAAATTACATTTCCTGTAACTATTTTTACATAATATGTTATATAATATTATAATAATATTATTATTATGATAGTACCAACGTTTTATTTTTTTAAATATTTCTTAGTCTAATTTCTAATACTTACAACACATCTGTAAGGTATAATATATAGGTAATCTTATCTCCATTCTATTAGCTCATTTGACTAGGTATTGAAGACAATACGAACTATGTTGAAAGTTCACTTCAAACATAATAGGCAATATTGTATCTCAAACACGTTTGTCATTCTTATGAATTTCTATAATAATATGTAGGTATCATAATTAAATTTAATAATATATATTACCACACGGGTGCGCCATGGCTCTCGACAGTTTTACGATGGTATTTTAAGTAGAAATATGGTTTTTACCACACCATGACAAAACCAAAATGGCAGATTAAATTATCAGATAGCAATTTACTAAAGGTATTTATCGAAAAATTTTGTTTTCTCTTTGGTTGTAACGAACTAATCGATGAAAACATATGAGTTACCTATAAAACTATCTATGAAATACTCACTATAGCAACGCCGACTCGCTTAATTTATTTAAATCCTAAATACATTGTAAAACCATATTTCAAAGTAGTATACTGCCATGAACCGGATACATAATTTCCAAAAAACCAATATTTTATTAGGATTTCATAAATGTATTTACTGTAGTAAAATAAATATGTTTAAACCCATCTATAGATGCATAGACTGTGACGAATATTGCCATCGGATATGCTACAAAGAAAATATTATCAACCCAGCCGAAAATTACGGTAATGTAATGATGAGTATAATTAAAAAAAACACAAACCAGGACATAAATAAAAGCGTCGATGATGAAGATCGGTTAATAATGACTAAACACTGCAGTAAGGAGACAGCCATCGGTGGATTTGAACAACCAGTAACCGTCATGTACCCATCTTTTATACAAAGGCGATGTACAATAAATCGTGTCCTTGAAGCACTATACAAATTATTTCCAGAAGTAATGTACCCACCATACAATGGCTTTTTTTTTGGAAATTCAAACAATACAATTATACGTTAAAAAGAGGACATCAACGAAAATAAATAAATAATCAAACCAACGTTACCCATTGGTAGGTAATTAAAAGTTTTATATTCTTATGTCAATATTCCTGTAAAATACACCATTAGTAATATTGAATCAACGATTCCAAATTACAGCATTCACCACGATTCAAAATATTATTCAAATATTGACGTTTTTGATTCGGAAAGATACTCTACGGAAGAAAAAGTAAAGCGACACAGTGACATTAATATTTCGGCGCTGTACCTAGATTATTTGGCTATAAATTGTTTTACGTAGAAAGAAATTTAATTTTTGAATGGTTAAAATTTTGATTTGCAGGAAAACGTTATGCTAAAATAAAATTACTATTAGATTAATCTGAAATAATCTCTAAATGTTAAGTTTTATCGTGTAAACAAAATGAAAATCCATTTCAATTGGCAAATTATATAGTGCATCAAACCGAAGAATGGAGTTTGGTTGAGTAAAGAGTTTGAAACCAACTATATTGATAATTGATCAACAATTCACTGAATATATATTTTAGATTCTGAGTGGAACGATGAATGTATTGATTTTACAATGTTGTGGGTTTTTTTTTTCTTTCTTTATTTTTTTTTTTTTTGTGTTTCTGTCATCACCTTTTAGGACAGTAAAAGTGCTTGGATTTTCTTCAACATTATCTTTTCTGATAGGAAAGTGAATCTAGTTGGTAATTTGGGGGGTCAAAATAAAAAATTTCCTCGTATTTTTCAAAAGCGCCTTGAAAAACAAAAGAAAAATTAAGGAAAAATGGTAATTTTTACGCAAAATCTGTTTTCGAGAAAATTGATTTTGGTTTTTGGTACAACTCTTAAACAAATGATCGTAGGTACATGAAATTTTGACTGGATGTTTATATAAGCATTTTCTACACACCATAACATTTTCCAATTATTTTGACTTATTTTGAGCTCTTTACGGACATTTTCTGTATCCATTTTTTTTTAGTTATTTTTTCTATAAAAATCAATAAAATTTTATTTGTTGGGTACAAAGCTTAAAAATTTAATAGAAGCCTCCTAATATATTGTTTCCAACACAGATCAAAAATATTAAAAATCCATAGTCACAATTTTTTTTTTATAAGCATTTAAAGTTCAAATATTGACAAAATACGTAAAAAATGATGAAAATTTCCAAATTATTTTGAGTTAAAAATTCATAAAAAATTTTCTTTTTAAAACTAAGATTTGAAAATGTAATACAAGATTCCTCATACATTTGTCTACCTTTATCAAAGAAAAAATATCTACGAGAAAGTCAAATTACATTTTCACGAACGTTTGAAATTAATATTTTTACAACATTTGATATTCACTCGATTTCTTATGTAACGATTTTCTTATTTTGTTGTAATTAAAAAACGAATGACTGTAGATACTTGAAAATGTCACTGAATGTTTATATTAGCATTTTCTATACACGATAACATTTTGATAATAATTTGACTTTCTTTAAGTCTTTTAACGGACATTGTCAGTTTTCAATTTTTTTTCGTTTTCTTTTCTATAAATATCAATAAAATTGTATTTGTTGTTTAAAAAAGCGTGAAAATTTAATGCAAGGATCCTGATATATTGTTACGATAGCAGTTGAAAAAATATTAAAAATACATGGCCACAATTTTTTTTTATAAGCATTTCAAGTTCGAATTTTGACAAAATTTATCAAATTTAAAATTGAACTAAAATTATTTTGTAGTTAAAAATGTCTAAAATGTTCAACTTATATATCTAAGAATTGAAAATTTAAAACAAGATTCCACGTATGTATTTAATTCTGTTACCTAAAAATCTAAAAAAAAAATACATAAGCACAGTTTATTATTATAGTCATTTTAAGTTTAAATTTGGACGAAATTACATATTAAAAAACCTAGAATAACTATTTTAGTTATTTTGTTGTAATTGTATAATATATTTCGTGGGTAATTGAAACTTCTGAAGTATACTATTAAATATCTATTAAAGTATCACAGATTGTTGTTGATGTATAACAAGTTATAAGTACCTATAGGCTATTGTGATATCTATGATTAATTTGGAATTTATTACATAGGTCAAAAAAAGACTTGAAACTTGAACTCCAAAAAAATTCCAAATTTTGTAAGTACCTAAAAATACGATTTTGCCTGATAGGAGGGGTAAAACCGTATTCGTCTTGGGGCAAAACCGTATAGATGGTTTTATGATCTAAAATAGTAGTCATGGGTGGAACTAGTCTACCAAAACTTCAGGGGGGTAGGGGTTATCACTTCGGGGTCTGGTAAAAGAGGGGAGTTGGATGAGTTCATACAATCATACCTAAGCTATAGCTTACATACAACGGCGGGGGCAACATTTAAATAACAATAACGGGTGAACTAACCACCTCCCCTTAATACCAAATAGTGTTTCGGTATATTTCAGATTCCAATATTTTTGAAGCTTGCTTCCGTGAAATTCTAATATCACCATACAAACATTTAATACGGTTTTGCCCCACAGTAGGTGGCTTCAAATTAACAGCAATCATCTAAAAAGTATAAGCAACATTCCTCCAACTTATATCATTAAATAATCGGTATTTACTTTTCCGTAATTTTATGCAGTTTTTTTTCACACGAAACAAATACAAGTATAAAAGTTTTTCATAACAATATAGGTATGAAAAAAAAAATAGTGATTATACATATTATGTTGTGATAACAATAATTTGAGAGGTAATTTATTATAAAAGAGGTTAATAGTTATCGATAACAATAACAATTACGATCATGGACAATTAAACATCAATAACTTTTTTTCTGTCTTGACTCAATATTCAAATAACCATATCATACGGTTATCGGGTTATGCCTCTCGTACGGACTGACCTCGCCTTCCCCTACCTAGGTTAGATTTTTTAGACATATTTTCATATGTATGTTTATATGTCATATGTACATTTATTTTTATTAAATCAATAAATGCAAATCGTTATTATATTTAACTTAACATATTATTGATTTCAAAATTGAGGAAAACTTTTAAGGTATCTACTGAAATTTAAACGTTGTGAAAATGAACACGAGACGTGATGATAAAGATGCCGTTCCTGATGATCTTACGTTTCATTAATTAATATTGTTTACTTATACAGGTATACATTATCAATAAAAAAAACCTACGCATAAAATATTTTGTTAAAAATAGGTGATGTGCATCGATATTTAGATTTTATTTATTTTAGATTTTTTAGTCCAGTAAGTGTATAATTACATTATTTTACGAAATGCGATCAATAATGTAATAATATTTTAACCAGCTTCTTAAACACTAACAGCATCGTGTCTGCAAGTGCATTTTTTGTCATTTTTTGTCATTATTTATTATTTTTTTAATTTTTTATTCATTAACGGGCTTGGTGCTCTGCAATGGAACATCATATAATATCATTTCATGATAACAATACTTAAGTAAACAATTAAATACATATAATTCATAAAAACAGAAGGAATATGATGGTAGTAAAACAAATATAAACAATTTAAGAAAAGCTGAGATGCTCATTAGTCATTACTCATTACCCATATGCATTATGTTATATATTTTATATTATTATGTAGGTAATAGTGTGGTCGTGTGAAGTAGGTGATAATGCGATTTAGTAATATTTATATTATATAACTCTCGTATTTTGTTACATCACGTTTATTGTGTGCCATTGTTTATCAATATGTGATTTAATGTTATGCACCAATGATACATTTGTTATTAATGCTCGACGAACTCTTAAATTGTTAACACTCGAATAGTAAGTTCCACCGACTTCATGCCGAACCTTGGTTCTTGAGTTTTTATTAAATTTATTAAATTTAATCGATTATATTATAATATGTTGAGTGAAGACGTTATTGTTAAGACAGTCTATCAGTAAGTAGTGGACTACTTGAGAAAAAAGTCGTATCTCAATTGTTATTGATATGAAATGATCAAATGTTTTGTTATTATTTATTTATTTATTTATTTAACTTATTAACGCCATGCGGAAATTTACAAGGTAATACAATATTGGAAACATATATAAGTCATTTATCGAATTGATTGATAATTGCACACTATAAGAACATTGGTATTTATACAATTTTAAGAACGTTAACAATAAAGACTGAAAACAATAAAATATAAAGTTAAGTACATAATGATATATACAGATAACAGAAAGTTTTGATCATTAATTATTGTCCTAATATTATGTTTCAATTTTAAATAGTAACTATATACTATATAGGTAGGTATTAACGTATTCGTAAAAATACCATAAACAAGATTATGATGAATTATAACTACCAGCAAATTGAGAGTACCTATCCAACTCAAATTCCTTAGGGTTTCAGGGTTCAAGTTCAAAATTCACCTCACGAGGACTGCCTATTTCCCGGAGCTCATGACACCCATAACCTGACTAAATCTCTAATAATTTGCTCGACGACGATAATATTATATGCTCATGGCACATACTTCCTTCAATCTCGATAACCTCATTTGTTTATTTTCTTCAACATTATAAACATTTCAGTGTTCCTACTTGTGCCCTACACATAACGATACATCTTCCCTTATTCATTTGGCTCTATACTAATTTTCTAAATAATTATGAATTCAAAGCTCGTCTCGTGATACAAGCTTATATTTGAATATTTAACTCATCCTATTTTGGTATAACTAGTCACCCATTTCACACTATACTTTGGTGTGTACCTGTTTTAATATTAAAATATTACATATTATATAGCATTTATAAAATTATAATGATTCTTTACTTATTAAATATAGTAATTACATAAGAACAAATAATTATCTTTAAAAATAGATAAATCTTTATAAATAGATAAAACTTTAATTTGTTAATTCTATTGTTGTTTGATATGTTACACACCATACATCGATATAATTACCAATTACTGTCGTAAAGCTTTCACTAAATTTTAAAATACATAAAAAATAAGGTGATTATAATTTATTATTAATGTTTATTTTTATTTTATTTTATTTCCTCACTAGTAAAGCGTTGCTAATTTATTAGTATTTTTGTTCATAGGTCCAAATCTCAGCATTATAGCACTTAAAATAACTGAAATATAACTTAAAAAATCTTAAATGGCACTAGTAAGCTCTAAATAGGTAAGTAATAATAAGTATTTAAAAAAATCATACAGAAATAAAAATGTATTTAAAAAATATTTAAATTTATTATCTTGTATTAAAAATTTAAATAACCTAATTTATGTACATTTTTGAATGATAAATAATTAACAAATAAATTAAAAATAACTAAAATTAACTTGAATGTCTACACTCTACAGTGAAGACAATGAAAATGTTCGTGGTATAAACAGCTAATAATGAAAAAAAAATATTTTGAAAATTTCATTGTGAATACTTCAATAAAAAACAATATACATAATAACTTGTAATGAAGCGATTTATGATTTTACGCTTAATATTTTCTTCATTTCAACAAAATAACTAAAACCATTATTTTTCGTTTAAACATCCATTTATTTTGAAAATATAAAGTTTAAAAATTTAAAATGTCAAAGATAACAACAAGATCTAAATTGCTGTCAGCAAGTAGGTACCTACTTCACAATATTATGATAATCGTAATTGTAAACATGAAACAATCATACCTAATAATAGTGTACAAATATTTATTATAAGTGCTTATTACTTCGCAAAATGCGTACTTAACTATATCATACAATCATATTATAATTGATACAAGTCATTAAGTCATTCTTACGTCTTACCTAAGTATAAAGTATTTGAAACTGATACAGTAGAATAACCTTAATAAGTACTAGAATGTGATAAAAAATGCTTTGAATCTTTCAGCTTATGACGTATAAAATCGAGACAAATTTATAAATTAATAAAATCTATTGATTATCAGTGAAAAAATAAACAAGAAGGTTAAAATAATAAAATATGTACATTGATATTTTGATTAAATTGTAAGTTAACGTTTTATCAAAACCATTAGTCATCACTCATCAATCTAAATAAGATAACTCATTCTACAATCACATGTGACATGTTATTGAGGGTACCTACATCTATAATCTATATGATACTAGGTACCTAGTTCAAATGTATTTATTTTGAGGCAGAAGCTACTTTCACGTTAGGCGTAATTATTTATATTTTCCTATAATTATATGTATTTACTATTTGTGTTTTGTACTATACGTCTATACTCTAAAGAATTACTATTTTGATACCTAGTTAAGTCATATTAACAACAATTTATGTGAACACTGTACGTACCACCGTCCACCACTATACGGTGATTACTAAATAACGTAAATACTAAATACTTATTTATTCAAATAAATTAAATAATAATTAACACATTGGGGACGAACGCCATTATAGCGAGGACAATAAAATAAAATAATCGGAAAAAATATCGATATTCAATATCGATTCAATATAATTTATATCATAACTGTGAACTCAATATAAATAAAATATTAGTAAAGTTATTAATTCTAAAAATTTTGTTTGAGAGGTTCAATTAATGTTGGACACCCCCCGATAAATCACCCAAAATACGCCACTGGCTGGGACAACGGACCAACAGTTTCACGGCTTTAGCTAGTTTTAGATAACTATTATGGTAGTGAGTAGTGACTATACTGACTAATGATAATGTATAGCCGGTTGTTTTGGATCAATTACTGTAATATGTTATAGGTAAAAATATGTTTTATTGTTAAATAATAAAAATAATGAAAAGTAAATTATTACACTCTTATAGAACTAACAATTTAGAATTTAGATCACAGCTATTGATTAGGTATATACATTATGTCCATATTAAATGTAAGTGTTCTAGATCTATATAAAATTATACTTACTGACAATAATATATAGGTGTAATTTATAAATTAATATATTATAAGGATAACGGAGAGATTCATTGATTCGCCAAGCATGCTCAAACAAGTTTATCGTTTAATTATGAATTCATTCAAACTCTTTCTTCAAACAAATTTTGGATTTTGAGTGGGGCGACGAATGTATTGATTTTACAATAATGTGTGCTTTTAAAGTAAAACTTCTTTCTTAGGCCGTGTGGGTGGAAAAAAAGTTATAACGAAAAATGAAACCTCTGATGCTAATGTTCTCGGAAACGACCGGACCGATTGTCTTAATTTTTTTTTATTGAAAGATTATATCATGGAGAAGGTTCCTAAAGAAATAACATTTGTAAATTGTAGGCAAGCTAGATAAGCGTTGCACACTCGCACTCGCATATGCACATGTCACATTATGCCTAAAAGAAATTTATTTCATGGCGAAATGTTGTAAATCATGGACCTAAACGAGTTCCAACATACCGACTTGAGTTTTACACCGATAGTTATTTTGAAAACAAATTTTGTTTTGTTGTTCAATCAACTTTGGGATTCAAGCCACATTTTTAATTTATTATTCTTAAAAAGAAAAAACCTCACTTCAAATTTAGAAAAAAAACTTGTATTCTTAAAAAATTTAATAGACATATATAGTTTAAAATTTGTTTTTCATTATTCTGATTCGAAGGATTCAAAATAGATTTCATAATAAATTCAAATATGTTTTCAAAATTATTATAGGAGTAAAACTCAAGTTAGTACGTTGGAACTCGTATAAGTCTATTTTACTCTAAAAAGCGGTAGTTTGGAATCACCTTAAGGTGTGGGGGGAAAAAAATCGTAACGAAAAATGAAACGACACTTTTCTTTATTTATTTATTTTGCAAGTCATGCACGGCAGTGGCGGAGTGCACGTTTATTTTTATTGTATTGATTTTTTTTACTCTCTCCCTAATTCACCTATAATTTCATGGGCCACAGTACTTATGAAAGAAGTTTTACTTCCCCAGAGTGTAATATTGGGCTCACATACTCGTATTTTTTTTTTATTTTAAATAATGTTTCGATTTTCAACTTCAATAACATCTTGTTTGATGGAAAAGTGAATATAGTTGGTGCATTGCGTAGGTCAAATTCCCAGTAGGTTTCAACGTATAATTCCCGAACAACGGTACCGGCTTCGTATGCGGAACGTTCATTTTTCTCCATTTTTCGTACGTGGCCGTGGAATAATAATAAAACAGTAAACCGATCACCGTAGTGCATATCAGAGTAAACGAATCAAACAGACAATTGAATATCCACGAAATCATCGCATTCAAAAATTGTAAATGTTAGTATTGTTTCCGACTCTGCGAACTCGCGGTTGTCATACACAACTGACTAGAATCAAGTATCACCATAGTCAAGTTCTTTTATACAACTGTTTAGCCATAGATTGAGCTTCTACCGATTGTTTACTATTCATGATTTACTTATACAGTAAAGTATACAGGCGTAATGACTTGTGCGTTTTAGTGTCTTACCTTAGGTATATATAGTGTCTTGCATCGAGTATAGCTACAACTTAGGTATCTATATACAGATGTTATTGTATTAAAAACAACGAGCTAATTACAGTAGCTTACTGTGGCACTCGAACTATCAAATGGGTTAGACGCTTAAGCTTATAGTTTTAACAAGCTGCAGTGGTTTGCATGTTTGCATTTGTTTGTTGTGCACCTAAACTATGAATATGACTAAACATTTCCCATCGAATATTGCATCTCATTCGACGGACAAAGTCGTTTAAATATAACTTAGCAATTAACATCAGTTGGTCGAATTAAATTTTTTAGTTTCTTTCAACAAGTACCTACTTGAATATTGGCTTTGAGTGTATATAATGACATTTTTTTCAGCTCACGAAAAAATAATTTTATTTTTTGTTTACTTAGATGGTTGTCATTATTTGGTTAGGTACATATTATATTACTATTACAGACAGATAAATGGTTTATATACTATATACATTTTTTTACAAATATGTTCATAGAAAAAAAAACAAACCAATGGCGCCGGCAGAACAGCAAGTATGAAAATATTTGTATAAGATAGTAAATCTAAATATTATTTCAGTACTTACTTCAATATATTATAACATTATGCTATATATGCCTACCTATTATATTTTGTACGCACTTAACACTATACCCACATATACTATACATTATACACGTGTAACATGTAAATTATTAATTATTATTACATTTACATGTACAGTTTGATTTCAAGTGTGAATATTATTATATTAAATATTATAGAAATTAATAGAAATCTGACAGGAAATTTCACTTTTGACTCTGAAAGTCTATACCAAATCATATAGGTACCTAAATGTTTTGTATTTATTGACCTTTTGATTTAAACATTGTTGTTTAATTAGATAAACTTTATTGCATTACCTAGTTAATTATGTATTTATTATAAAATGCGCTTCAGGTCCATTATAGTAATATATACTTTGAGTGTCATATGAATTACATGTTCAAGACGTAATTTTATAAAATTAAAATTTAATTTAATATTTTCATTTTTTTTTATCTGATAGGTAATAGTTTGGCTAATTTTTAAAACAAGTTATAACCAACATTTTAAAATTATAAAGTTTTTATAAATCAAACGCTTTTTAAACACACAATCTAATATGGAATATATTTTAATGTTGACTAATTCCCTTCTTTCAACAAGTTTTACATGTAAATTATAGGGTTAGGGTTGGGAGAAAAAAGAAGGTAAATCATGGACAGAAGGGTTGGATTTACTCGAATTCCCATGTACGAGTTCGTATGGTAGAACATTTTAATTTATCCAAATCTTATGATCAAAAAGATTTTTGCATATTTATAAAGTCGTACCTAGTGATAGTCGACATGATGGATTATATTATATAATATCCACATTGTAACCATGCATTTTTTACATATAGGTAGGTTAGTAGTTACTAATGTAGGTACCTACTTGTAATTAATTTATATTTAATATAAATATATATTATAAAAAATAATATCTAGATGTAGACCACTTTCGGACTCTGCTGTACAGTGTGAGTGTCGAAAGGATACGTCATCGTCATTGACTAGTTAACTATAATGGATAATATTATGTTAAATTTGAATTCAATGATAAATACGATTTAGAGTGGATAGTGGAGACGACCTAAGTTTTTAGTAACCAAACGATTTAATAATATATAGTATTACAATATGTTAGTATTCTTATTTTTCCAATCAATAAAAAGTATTAAAACACAAAGTACCTACAACAGTACAACAAAGACCAAAGTGAAAACTATTTCCAATTTTCTACCTGAAACCTCCTTTGGACACTTCATTGCAAAATCAATACATTTATCGATTTGCTCAGAATCAAATATACATAATATAATAAATCCAAGTACCTATCAATAACAAATAAATTAACAACATATAAACCTATCTATAATTTAAATTTACCTATGTAATTTGTTTAACGTGCCATTATATTGAACACTATACTTTAGGTATAGGACCTTGCGTTATAAATTATAATGCATTTAAAAAAAAGCTTAACATAATATGTACAAACATATATAATATTGCATATCGTAAATGAGGTGAATAGGAATTGCGTAGGTACAATTATATAAAAAAAAATATATAATTATATTAACCACCAAGGATGAACCAATGAAATCGAATTAAGAGCGAGTGCTGAGTAATATGGTCTATAATATAACTGTTTAGTTATTGGCTACTGTATAATTACTGTATAGGTTAGGTAACCCTGAATATACATAAATTAAAATTCAACGAAAACATAATTTAGTGCAATGAGATCAGTAATAACGATTTTATATTTTTACTGTGATCCAGTAACTTACTACAAAAACAGTTCTGAATGAGTGACATTGTACTGACTTACCGTCACCTCAAAATCACTTTTTTTATTTACTCATTTAATAATAGTACAAGTTTGAATGAAAACAAAATGTTGAATGTTGTGGTGTCAGTATGTCATATTTAACTACCTAGCTATCATTAAAACTTCGTACTATCTAAGTACTCCATTTTATACTGAAAAATGAAAATAAATACATTTTTGTTATATTGTAATTCTAAAATACTTTATTAGTATCTATATACTTATTATAATTAAAGTAATTCTAAAATTTTTTGGTTCAAGAAGCTTGAAAATTTAATACTAGGCTTCTAATACATTGTTACAATAAAAGTT
>WHPZ01573161.1:0-16585 GCA_016617965.1 Macrosiphum rosae | reverse complement strand
TTATTGGCACAGTTATATATACGAACGAGGCTGGGTGCGATACCGTTCAGTCGTTCGGTTGTGTGTTAACTGCTCGTTTGCAGAGTCAGTATAATAAGACTATAATAATTCCTACTTGTTACAACCATCGAATGCGATGATTTCGTGGGTGTTCAATTGTCTGTTTGATTCATTTACTCTGATATGCACTACAGTGATCGGTTTACTGTTTTATTATTATTCGACGTCCACGTACGAAAAATGGAGGAAAGCGAACGTGCCTCATACGAAGCCGGTACCGTTTTTCGGGAACTTCTTCAGATCGACACTGGGGTTTGAAACCATTAACGACACGTACCATAACATTTACGAACAATTTCCGGATAAAAAAATTTGCGGATTTTACCAGATGAGGACGCCGACCCTGATGATTCGAGATCCGGAACTCATAAACAACGTGCTCATCAAAGACTTTTCGCACTTCACAGACCACGGGCTCGATATGGACCCTTCTGTAAACTTTTTGGCGAGCAGTTTGTTCTTCACACGGGGCCAGAAGTGGAGAATCATGAGACAAAAGATGAGCCCGGGATTTACGTCCGGTAAACTCAAGCTGATGCACAGTCAGATTAAAGATTGTAGCAAAGAGATGATTGATTATATCAATAGGAAATCTAAGACGACTGATGAGTTCGACGTGCACGATATCATGAATAAATACGCCACTGATGTAATTGGGACTTGTGCTTTCGGTTTGAAATTAAATAGTATGACAGACGAAGACAACGAATTTCGAAAGTTTACAAAACTGTTATTTAAACCATCGTTTAGGTTAATATTCGCCAACATGTTGTCAATGATTTCACCAAAAATCTCGAATATTTTAAAAATAAAAACCAACTCACCAGAAGTTATGGAATATTTTACTTCATCATTTCAAAGTGTAATCGAGTACAGAGAAAAGAACAATATAGAGAGAAACGATGTGGCACAAACACTTATGCGAGCTAGGAAAGAACTAGTACTAAATAATAACTCGTATCCTGAAGGTGAGAAATATTATATCGTAAAAAAAATAATGCTCACGTTCAATTTTTGTTTAAAATTATCTTATACTTGTTATTTTTTTTTCCGGCAGAGAAATTTACAGAAATGGATATTATTTCAAATGCAATTTTAATGTACCTTGCTGGTGCTGAACCGGTATCCGATACGTTAGGTTTTTGTTTACACGAGTTAGCGATGAATAAACATGTACAAGACAAACTGCGTGAACATATCAACACGAAAAGAAAAGAACACGGTGGTGAATTTACTAACGATTATTTGATGGATCTTCATTACGCTGACATGGTTTTAACAGGTAACCAGTTCATATACATTCTGGAAAATCTTTACCGTTTATTAAAATATTGTTTACTTAGAAATATAATTTAATAAAATAAAATAAACAGATACATATTTAAATATTTTGTCAAAATGTAATATTTTAGAAACATTGCGGAAGTGCAACGGGACGATTGTTTTATTTAGAAAAGCTACTAAGGCTTACAAAGTTCCAGACTCGTCATTAGTTATTGAAAAAGGCCAACAAATAATAATACCGACTTATAGCATTCATCATGATCCAAAATATTATACCAATCCTGACGTTTTTGATCCGGAAAGGTTTTCTCCGGAAGAAAAATCAAAACGACCTAGTAGCACTGAATTGTTATTTGGGGACGGACCTCGTTTTTGTATAGGTAATAGGTATTACATTTTTTTGATCGATATCGATATTTTTGTTTTATTGACATTTTGATTTTCAGGTAAGCGTTTGGCCGAATTGGAAATGAAATTAGGTTTGTCAGAAATAATTTCGAAATTTGAAGTTTTACCGTGTGAAAAAACTGAAAATCCCGTTCAATTGGCTAGTGCTGGTGGTGCTATTAGACCAAAAAATGGAATTTGGTTAAGTCTGAAACCGATCGTGGCCTAATAGAAATTATATTATGTAGTATTGTATTATTTAAAGCTAACAATGTGTAAATCCAAAAATTAAAGTACCTAGGCATATACATTAATTTCTGTTATAATTATTATGACTATCTAGGTAGACTAGGTACCTACCACGGACTTTGATAAACTTTTTCTCGTTATCTCACAACGAAAAGCCAGAACTCTACTAAGCCAATTTTTATTAACTGAATGTTTGCGTCCGTACTTAATTAAAAATACTTATATAGGTTAGGTTTAATTTAATGCTTTTAGGTTTAATTTCGTATCCTAACTAAATCAAGTTTAAACTTAGAATAATACATTTTTAACAGAACCTAGGTTCAGATTGAAAAATTCATGTTGTATAATAAATTGACTAAATTAATACGTAATAAATTACTTAAAATATTAAACAAACAAGTTAGTAAAGCTCACTCTGCTAGGGTGCTAAATTCTCGGTTTTTTAAACTTATTATAATACAACGCAGTAAATTATAATTCCATATATAATTGATGTAAGTACAGACATTACAGACAATAAATTAATAAAAATCAACAATATACATCAACAGTCATTGCTATAAAGAAACATTAAAACAAAAATAATATTATATGTCTACTTGGTGTATTCGGTTTACATTAAGTCATTTATAATTTTAAAATAAATAAAATATAAAAATCTAACCAAATAGCCACTAAGCGTACATGAAATAATATATTAAAATGTGTATAAGTAAACTTTATTATAATCTAAAGATTTCTTAACATTTTAAAGCAAATATGAATACCTATTTAAACTCTATTTTATTTTTTTCAATAATATATTGATGGTCCTGAGTTAGGTACCATTATTATGTATAGACACTGTACACATATTATGTTTTTCTACTGGGTTGCTCAGTGTTCTATGTAATATTATTGTTATCAATTGGCTGCAAGCTTGCCTATATCCTATCATAATGCTACATATGGCTACCATAGACTAATAATATTACTCTATGATGGCTACACACAGGCTCACATCATATAGATATAGATATTTTACTATTTTGTAGTTTATATTCTTCTTTGAATATTCTTAAAATCTGAGTCATGGAGTGTAATAAAAAAGTATTAAAAATTAAGTTCACAGAATACTTATACCTACACCATTTACCAACAATTTATTTTTTATTTTAGAACAAAGTTATTAATGAGATAACCAAGTAACCAACTAAAAACGGAGAGCAAAAATAAAATAAAATAGTTACTGTATTGTCATTTTTCATCAACAATGATACTGCAGTATGTAGTAATTAAATACCGGGAAAAAGATGACCTTCCACCTGAAGAATGGAATTATGAACTGCTAAATTCATATTACATTTGAAATATGTATGAAATTACAAATTAATATATTAACGTTACAGATTACAAAAATGTATGTAGGTATTGATTATTCCAAACGATGATGACTATTGTCTATTGACTATTATTACTTACTATAGATTTTGAATAAAAATATATTTGTTTTATTTTATTTTATGGCTTACCTAACTAGTTTGTGACCAGTGAGTAAAGTCAAGTATGTAACACCTACAGTAATGGATGGAATTAAATTAGAATTCAATGATCCTATTATCATCGTATACGAAAATCGATTCTGATTGGAGACGATTTGTTAGTCTAAAGAAATTTTATATTATATTTATATTGTCATTGCTTATTATTGATACGGTAGCTGGTAAATATTGAATTATTATTATAAAATTACTAAAATCGTTATTCTTGGTCTAAATTTTCGTCTAAATTCGAACATAAAATAACTATAAATAAAACTGTGATTCTATATTTCTTAGATTTTTTGATTAAGATTAACCTACTTTCGTGAGTTCAAATTTTCAATCCTGAGCTATAATAGTTTAACATTTTTTTTTTTTTTTTGATAATGGTAATGAAACTTATGAGGAAACTTGTATTCAATTTTCAAATCTTAGATTAAAAAATAAAAATTTTTATAATTTTCTATCTCGAAATAATTTGCACATTTTCGTGATGTTTATGTATTTTGTCAAAATTCGAACTTTAAATGCGTACTTTTAAAAAAAAGTTGTAACTATTATTTTTAATATTTTTTAACTTTTATTGTAACAATGTATTAGAAGCCTAGTATTAAATTTTCAAGCTTCTTGAACCAAAAAATTTTAGAATTACTTTAATTATAATAAGTATATAGATACTAATAAAGTATTTTAGAATTACAATATAACAAAAATGTATTTATTTTCATTTTTCAGTATAAAATGGAGTACTTAGATAGTACGAAGTTTTAATGATAGCTAGGTAGTTAAATATGACATACTGACACCACAACATTCAACATTTTGTTTTCATTCAAACTTGTACTATTATTAAATGAGTAAATAAAAAAAGTGATTTTGAGGTGACGGTAAGTCAGTACAATGTCACTCATTCAGAACTGTTTTTGTAGTAAGTTACTGGATCACAGTAAAAATATAAAATCGTTATTACTGATCTCATTGCACTAAATTATGTTTTCGTTGAATTTTAATTTATGTATATTCAGGGTTACCTAACCTATACAGTAATTATACAGTAGCCAATAACTAAACAGTTATATTATAGACCATATTACTCAGCACTCGCTCTTAATTCGATTTCATTGGTTCATCCTTGGTGGTTAATATAATTATATATTTTTTTTTATATAATTGTACCTACGCAATTCCTATTCACCTCATTTACGATATGCAATATTATATATGTTTGTACATATTATGTTAAGCTTTTTTTTAAATGCATTATAATTTATAACGCAAGGTCCTATACCTAAAGTATAGTGTTCAATATAATGGCACGTTAAACAAATTACATAGGTAAATTTAAATTATAGATAGGTTTATATGTTGTTAATTTATTTGTTATTGATAGGTACTTGGATTTATTATATTATGTATATTTGATTCTGAGCAAATCGATAAATGTATTGATTTTGCAATGAAGTGTCCAAAGGAGGTTTCAGGTAGAAAATTGGAAATAGTTTTCACTTTGGTCTTTGTTGTACTGTTGTAGGTACTTTGTGTTTTAATACTTTTTATTGATTGGAAAAATAAGAATACTAACATATTGTAATACTATATATTATTAAATCGTTTGGTTACTAAAAACTTAGGTCGTCTCCACTATCCACTCTAAATCGTATTTATCATTGAATTCAAATTTAACATAATATTATCCATTATAGTTAACTAGTCAATGACGATGACGTATCCTTTCGACACTCACACTGTACAGCAGAGTCCGAAAGTGGTCTACATCTAGATATTATTTTTTATAATATATATTTATATTAAATATAAATTAATTACAAGTAGGTACCTACATTAGTAACTACTAACCTACCTATATGTAAAAAATGCATGGTTACAATGTGGATATTATATAATATAATCCATCATGTCGACTATCACTAGGTACGACTTTATAAATATGCAAAAATCTTTTTGATCATAAGATTTGGATAAATTAAAATGTTCTACCATACGAACTCGTACATGGGAATTCGAGTAAATCCAACCCTTCTGTCCATGATTTACCTTCTTTTTTCTCCCAACCCTAACCCTATAATTTACATGTAAAACTTGTTGAAAGAAGGGAATTAGTCAACATTAAAATATATTCCATATTAGATTGTGTGTTTAAAAAGCGTTTGATTTATAAAAACTTTATAATTTTAAAATGTTGGTTATAACTTGTTTTAAAAATTAGCCAAACTATTACCTATCAGATAAAAAAAAATGAAAATATTAAATTAAATTTTAATTTTATAAAATTACGTCTTGAACATGTAATTCATATGACACTCAAAGTATATATTACTATAATGGACCTGAAGCGCATTTTATAATAAATACATAATTAACTAGGTAATGCAATAAAGTTTATCTAATTAAACAACAATGTTTAAATCAAAAGGTCAATAAATACAAAACATTTAGGTACCTATATGATTTGGTATAGACTTTCAGAGTCAAAAGTGAAATTTCCTGTCAGATTTCTATTAATTTCTATAATATTTAATATAATAATATTCACACTTGAAATCAAACTGTACATGTAAATGTAATAATAATTAATAATTTACATGTTACACGTGTATAATGTATAGTATATGTGGGTATAGTGTTAAGTGCGTACAAAATATAATAGGTAGGCATATATAGCATAATGTTATAATATATTGAAGTAAGTACTGAAATAATATTTAGATTTACTATCTTATACAAATATTTTCATACTTGCTGTTCTGCCGGCGCCATTGGTTTGTTTTTTTTTCTATGAACATATTTGTAAAAAAATGTATATAGTATATAAACCATTTATCTGTCTGTAATAGTAATATAATATGTACCTAACCAAATAATGACAACCATCTAAGTAAACAAAAAATAAAATTATTTTTTCGTGAGCTGAAAAAAATGTCATTATATACACTCAAAGCCAATATTCAAGTAGGTACTTGTTGAAAGAAACTAAAAAATTTAATTCGACCAACTGATGTTAATTGCTAAGTTATATTTAAACGACTTTGTCCGTCGAATGAGATGCAATATTCGATGGGAAATGTTTAGTCATATTCATAGTTTAGGTGCACAACAAACAAATGCAAACATGCAAACCACTGCAGCTTGTTAAAACTATAAGCTTAAGCGTCTAACCCATTTGATAGTTCGAGTGCCACAGTAAGCTACTGTAATTAGCTCGTTGTTTTTAATACAATAACATCTGTATATAGATACCTAAGTTGTAGCTATACTCGATGCAAGACACTATATATACCTAAGGTAAGACACTAAAACGCACAAGTCATTACGCCTGTATACTTTACTGTATAAGTAAATCATGAATAGTAAACAATCGGTAGAAGCTCAATCTATGGCTAAACAGTTGTATAAAAGAACTTGACTATGGTGATACTTGATTCTAGTCAGTTGTGTATGACAACCGCGAGTTCGCAGAGTCGGAAACAATACTAACATTTACAATTTTTGAATGCGATGATTTCGTGGATATTCAATTGTCTGTTTGATTCGTTTACTCTGATATGCACTACGGTGATCGGTTTACTGTTTTATTATTATTCCACGGCCACGTACGAAAAATGGAGAAAAATGAACGTTCCGCATACGAAGCCGGTACCGTTGTTCGGGAATTATACGTTGAAACCTACTGGGAATTTGACCTACGCAATGCACCAACTATATTCACTTTTCCATCAAACAAGATGTTATTGAAGTTGAAAATCGAAACATTATTTAAAATAAAAAAAAAATACGAGTATGTGAGCCCAATATTACACTCTGGGGAAGTAAAACTTCTTTCATAAGTACTGTGGCCCATGAAATTATAGGTGAATTAGGGAGAGAGTAAAAAAAATCAATACAATAAAAATAAACGTGCACTCCGCCACTGCCGTGCATGACTTGCAAAATAAATAAATAAAGAAAAGTGTCGTTTCATTTTTCGTTACGATTTTTTTCCCCCCACACCTTAAGGTGATTCCAAACTACCGCTTTTTAGAGTAAAATAGACTTATACGAGTTCCAACGTACTAACTTGAGTTTTACTCCTATAATAATTTTGAAAACATATTTGAATTTATTATGAAATCTATTTTGAATCCTTCGAATCAGAATAATGAAAAACAAATTTTAAACTATATATGTCTATTAAATTTTTTAAGAATACAAGTTTTTTTTCTAAATTTGAAGTGAGGTTTTTTCTTTTTAAGAATAATAAATTAAAAATGTGGCTTGAATCCCAAAGTTGATTGAACAACAAAACAAAATTTGTTTTCAAAATAACTATCGGTGTAAAACTCAAGTCGGTATGTTGGAACTCGTTTAGGTCCATGATTTACAACATTTCGCCATGAAATAAATTTCTTTTAGGCATAATGTGACATGTGCATATGCGAGTGCGAGTGTGCAACGCTTATCTAGCTTGCCTACAATTTACAAATGTTATTTCTTTAGGAACCTTCTCCATGATATAATCTTTCAATAAAAAAAAATTAAGACAATCGGTCCGGTCGTTTCCGAGAACATTAGCATCAGAGGTTTCATTTTTCGTTATAACTTTTTTTCCACCCACACGGCCTAAGAAAGAAGTTTTACTTTAAAAGCACACATTATTGTAAAATCAATACATTCGTCGCCCCACTCAAAATCCAAAATTTGTTTGAAGAAAGAGTTTGAATGAATTCATAATTAAACGATAAACTTGTTTGAGCATGCTTGGCGAATCAATGAATCTCTCCGTTATCCTTATAATATATTAATTTATAAATTACACCTATATATTATTGTCAGTAAGTATAATTTTATATAGATCTAGAACACTTACATTTAATATGGACATAATGTATATACCTAATCAATAGCTGTGATCTAAATTCTAAATTGTTAGTTCTATAAGAGTGTAATAATTTACTTTTCATTATTTTTATTATTTAACAATAAAACATATTTTTACCTATAACATATTACAGTAATTGATCCAAAACAACCGGCTATACATTATCATTAGTCAGTATAGTCACTACTCACTACCATAATAGTTATCTAAAACTAGCTAAAGCCGTGAAACTGTTGGTCCGTTGTCCCAGCCAGTGGCGTATTTTGGGTGATTTATCGGGGGGTGTCCAACATTAATTGAACCTCTCAAACAAAATTTTTAGAATTAATAACTTTACTAATATTTTATTTATATTGAGTTCACAGTTATGATATAAATTATATTGAATCGATATTGAATATCGATATTTTTTCCGATTATTTTATTTTATTGTCCTCGCTATAATGGCGTTCGTCCCCAATGTGTTAATTATTATTTAATTTATTTGAATAAATAAGTATTTAGTATTTACGTTATTTAGTAATCACCGTATAGTGGTGGACGGTGGTACGTACAGTGTTCACATAAATTGTTGTTAATATGACTTAACTAGGTATCAAAATAGTAATTCTTTAGAGTATAGACGTATAGTACAAAACACAAATAGTAAATACATATAATTATAGGAAAATATAAATAATTACGCCTAACGTGAAAGTAGCTTCTGCCTCAAAATAAATACATTTGAACTAGGTACCTAGTATCATATAGATTATAGATGTAGGTACCCTCAATAACATGTCACATGTGATTGTAGAATGAGTTATCTTATTTAGATTGATGAGTGATGACTAATGGTTTTGATAAAACGTTAACTTACAATTTAATCAAAATATCAATGTACATATTTTATTATTTTAACCTTCTTGTTTATTTTTTCACTGATAATCAATAGATTTTATTAATTTATAAATTTGTCTCGATTTTATACGTCATAAGCTGAAAGATTCAAAGCATTTTTTATCACATTCTAGTACTTATTAAGGTTATTCTACTGTATCAGTTTCAAATACTTTATACTTAGGTAAGACGTAAGAATGACTTAATGACTTGTATCAATTATAATATGATTGTATGATATAGTTAAGTACGCATTTTGCGAAGTAATAAGCACTTATAATAAATATTTGTACACTATTATTAGGTATGATTGTTTCATGTTTACAATTACGATTATCATAATATTGTGAAGTAGGTACCTACTTGCTGACAGCAATTTAGATCTTGTTGTTATCTTTGACATTTTAAATTTTTAAACTTTATATTTTCAAAATAAATGGATGTTTAAACGAAAAATAATGGTTTTAGTTATTTTGTTGAAATGAAGAAAATATTAAGCGTAAAATCATAAATCGCTTCATTACAAGTTATTATGTATATTGTTTTTTATTGAAGTATTCACAATGAAATTTTCAAAATATTTTTTTTTCATTATTAGCTGTTTATACCACGAACATTTTCATTGTCTTCACTGTAGAGTGTAGACATTCAAGTTAATTTTAGTTATTTTTAATTTATTTGTTAATTATTTATCATTCAAAAATGTACATAAATTAGGTTATTTAAATTTTTAATACAAGATAATAAATTTAAATATTTTTTAAATACATTTTTATTTCTGTATGATTTTTTTAAATACTTATTATTACTTACCTATTTAGAGCTTACTAGTGCCATTTAAGATTTTTTAAGTTATATTTCAGTTATTTTAAGTGCTATAATGCTGAGATTTGGACCTATGAACAAAAATACTAATAAATTAGCAACGCTTTACTAGTGAGGAAATAAAATAAAATAAAAATAAACATTAATAATAAATTATAATCACCTTATTTTTTATGTATTTTAAAATTTAGTGAAAGCTTTACGACAGTAATTGGTAATTATATCGATGTATGGTGTGTAACATATCAAACAACAATAGAATTAACAAATTAAAGTTTTATCTATTTATAAAGATTTATCTATTTTTAAAGATAATTATTTGTTCTTATGTAATTACTATATTTAATAAGTAAAGAATCATTATAATTTTATAAATGCTATATAATATGTAATATTTTAATATTAAAACAGGTACACACCAAAGTATAGTGTGAAATGGGTGACTAGTTATACCAAAATAGGATGAGTTAAATATTCAAATATAAGCTTGTATCACGAGACGAGCTTTGAATTCATAATTATTTAGAAAATTAGTATAGAGCCAAATGAATAAGGGAAGATGTATCGTTATGTGTAGGGCACAAGTAGGAACACTGAAATGTTTATAATGTTGAAGAAAATAAACAAATGAGGTTATCGAGATTGAAGGAAGTATGTGCCATGAGCATATAATATTATCGTCGTCGAGCAAATTATTAGAGATTTAGTCAGGTTATGGGTGTCATGAGCTCCGGGAAATAGGCAGTCCTCGTGAGGTGAATTTTGAACTTGAACCCTGAAACCCTAAGGAATTTGAGTTGGATAGGTACTCTCAATTTGCTGGTAGTTATAATTCATCATAATCTTGTTTATGGTATTTTTACGAATACGTTAATACCTACCTATATAGTATATAGTTACTATTTAAAATTGAAACATAATATTAGGACAATAATTAATGATCAAAACTTTCTGTTATCTGTATATATCATTATGTACTTAACTTTATATTTTATTGTTTTCAGTCTTTATTGTTAACGTTCTTAAAATTGTATAAATACCAATGTTCTTATAGTGTGCAATTATCAATCAATTCGATAAATGACTTATATATGTTTCCAATATTGTATTACCTTGTAAATTTCCGCATGGCGTTAATAAGTTAAATAAATAAATAAATAAATAATAACAAAACATTTGATCATTTCATATCAATAACAATTGAGATACGACTTTTTTCTCAAGTAGTCCACTACTTACTGATAGACTGTCTTAACAATAACGTCTTCACTCAACATATTATAATATAATCGATTAAATTTAATAAATTTAATAAAAACTCAAGAACCAAGGTTCGGCATGAAGTCGGTGGAACTTACTATTCGAGTGTTAACAATTTAAGAGTTCGTCGAGCATTAATAACAAATGTATCATTGGTGCATAACATTAAATCACATATTGATAAACAATGGCACACAATAAACGTGATGTAACAAAATACGAGAGTTATATAATATAAATATTACTAAATCGCATTATCACCTACTTCACACGACCACACTATTACCTACATAATAATATAAAATATATAACATAATGCATATGGGTAATGAGTAATGACTAATGAGCATCTCAGCTTTTCTTAAATTGTTTATATTTGTTTTACTACCATCATATTCCTTCTGTTTTTATGAATTATATGTATTTAATTGTTTACTTAAGTATTGTTATCATGAAATGATATTATATGATGTTCCATTGCAGAGCACCAAGCCCGTTAATGAATAAAAAATTAAAAAAATAATAAATAATGACAAAAAATGACAAAAAATGCACTTGCAGACACGATGCTGTTAGTGTTTAAGAAGCTGGTTAAAATATTATTACATTATTGATCGCATTTCGTAAAATAATGTAATTATACACTTACTGGACTAAAAAATCTAAAATAAATAAAATCTAAATATCGATGCACATCACCTATTTTTAACAAAATATTTTATGCGTAGGTTTTTTTTATTGATAATGTATACCTGTATAAGTAAACAATATTAATTAATGAAACGTAAGATCATCAGGAACGGCATCTTTATCATCACGTCTCGTGTTCATTTTCACAACGTTTAAATTTCAGTAGATACCTTAAAAGTTTTCCTCAATTTTGAAATCAATAATATGTTAAGTTAAATATAATAACGATTTGCATTTATTGATTTAATAAAAATAAATGTACATATGACATATAAACATACATATGAAAATATGTCTAAAAAATCTAACCTAGGTAGGGGAAGGCGAGGTCAGTCCGTACGAGAGGCATAACCCGATAACCGTATGATATGGTTATTTGAATATTGAGTCAAGACAGAAAAAAAGTTATTGATGTTTAATTGTCCATGATCGTAATTGTTATTGTTATCGATAACTATTAACCTCTTTTATAATAAATTACCTCTCAAATTATTGTTATCACAACATAATATGTATAATCACTATTTTTTTTTTCATACCTATATTGTTATGAAAAACTTTTATACTTGTATTTGTTTCGTGTGAAAAAAAACTGCATAAAATTACGGAAAAGTAAATACCGATTATTTAATGATATAAGTTGGAGGAATGTTGCTTATACTTTTTAGATGATTGCTGTTAATTTGAAGCCACCTACTGTGGGGCAAAACCGTATTAAATGTTTGTATGGTGATATTAGAATTTCACGGAAGCAAGCTTCAAAAATATTGGAATCTGAAATATACCGAAACACTATTTGGTATTAAGGGGAGGTGGTTAGTTCACCCGTTATTGTTATTTAAATGTTGCCCCCGCCGTTGTATGTAAGCTATAGCTTAGGTATGATTGTATGAACTCATCCAACTCCCCTCTTTTACCAGACCCCGAAGTGATAACCCCTACCCCCCTGAAGTTTTGGTAGACTAGTTCCACCCATGACTACTATTTTAGATCATAAAACCATCTATACGGTTTTGCCCCAAGACGAATACGGTTTTACCCCTCCTATCAGGCAAAATCGTATTTTTAGGTACTTACAAAATTTGGAATTTTTTTGGAGTTCAAGTTTCAAGTCTTTTTTTGACCTATGTAATAAATTCCAAATTAATCATAGATATCACAATAGCCTATAGGTACTTATAACTTGTTATACATCAACAACAATCTGTGATACTTTAATAGATATTTAATAGTATACTTCAGAAGTTTCAATTACCCACGAAATATATTATACAATTACAACAAAATAACTAAAATAGTTATTCTAGGTTTTTTAATATGTAATTTCGTCCAAATTTAAACTTAAAATGACTATAATAATAAACTGTGCTTATGTATTTTTTTTTTAGATTTTTAGGTAACAGAATTAAATACATACGTGGAATCTTGTTTTAAATTTTCAATTCTTAGATATATAAGTTGAACATTTTAGACATTTTTAACTACAAAATAATTTTAGTTCAATTTTAAATTTGATAAATTTTGTCAAAATTCGAACTTGAAATGCTTATAAAAAAAAATTGTGGCCATGTATTTTTAATATTTTTTCAACTGCTATCGTAACAATATATCAGGATCCTTGCATTAAATTTTCACGCTTTTTTAAACAACAAATACAATTTTATTGATATTTATAGAAAAGAAAACGAAAAAAAATTGAAAACTGACAATGTCCGTTAAAAGACTTAAAGAAAGTCAAATTATTATCAAAATGTTATCGTGTATAGAAAATGCTAATATAAACATTCAGTGACATTTTCAAGTATCTACAGTCATTCGTTTTTTAATTACAACAAAATAAGAAAATCGTTACATAAGAAATCGAGTGAATATCAAATGTTGTAAAAATATTAATTTCAAACGTTCGTGAAAATGTAATTTGACTTTCTCGTAGATATTTTTTCTTTGATAAAGGTAGACAAATGTATGAGGAATCTTGTATTACATTTTCAAATCTTAGTTTTAAAAAGAAAATTTTTTATGAATTTTTAACTCAAAATAATTTGGAAATTTTCATCATTTTTTACGTATTTTGTCAATATTTGAACTTTAAATGCTTATAAAAAAAAAATTGTGACTATGGATTTTTAATATTTTTGATCTGTGTTGGAAACAATATATTAGGAGGCTTCTATTAAATTTTTAAGCTTTGTACCCAACAAATAAAATTTTATTGATTTTTATAGAAAAAATAACTAAAAAAAAATGGATACAGAAAATGTCCGTAAAGAGCTCAAAATAAGTCAAAATAATTGGAAAATGTTATGGTGTGTAGAAAATGCTTATATAAACATCCAGTCAAAATTTCATGTACCTACGATCATTTGTTTAAGAGTTGTACCAAAAACCAAAATCAATTTTCTCGAAAACAGATTTTGCGTAAAAATTACCATTTTTCCTTAATTTTTCTTTTGTTTTTCAAGGCGCTTTTGAAAAATACGAGGAAATTTTTTATTTTGACCCCCCAAATTACCAACTAGATTCACTTTCCTATCAGAAAAGATAATGTTGAAGAAAATCCAAGCACTTTTACTGTCCTAAAAGGTGATGACAGAAACACAAAAAAAAAAAAAATAAAGAAAGAAAAAAAAAACCCACAACATTGTAAAATCAATACATTCATCGTTCCACTCAGAATCTAAAATATATATTCAGTGAATTGTTGATCAATTATCAATATAGTTGGTTTCAAACTCTTTACTCAACCAAACTCCATTCTTCGGTTTGATGCACTATATAATTTGCCAATTGAAATGGATTTTCATTTTGTTTACACGATAAAACTTAACATTTAGAGATTATTTCAGATTAATCTAATAGTAATTTTATTTTAGCATAACGTTTTCCTGCAAATCAAAATTTTAACCATTCAAAAATTAAATTTCTTTCTACGTAAAACAATTTATAGCCAAATAATCTAGGTACAGCGCCGAAATATTAATGTCACTGTGTCGCTTTACTTTTTCTTCCGTAGAGTATCTTTCCGAATCAAAAACGTCAATATTTGAATAATATTTTGAATCGTGGTGAATGCTGTAATTTGGAATCGTTGATTCAATATTACTAATGGTGTATTTTACAGGAATATTGACATAAGAATATAAAACTTTTAATTACCTACCAATGGGTAACGTTGGTTTGATTATTTATTTATTTTCGTTGATGTCCTCTTTTTAACGTATAATTGTATTGTTTGAATTTCCAAAAAAAAAGCCATTGTATGGTGGGTACATTACTTCTGGAAATAATTTGTATAGTGCTTCAAGGACACGATTTATTGTACATCGCCTTTGTATAAAAGATGGGTACATGACGGTTACTGGTTGTTCAAATCCACCGATGGCTGTCTCCTTACTGCAGTGTTTAGTCATTATTAACCGATCTTCATCATCGACGCTTTTATTTATGTCCTGGTTTGTGTTTTTTTTAATTATACTCATCATTACATTACCGTAATTTTCGGCTGGGTTGATAATATTTTCTTTGTAGCATATCCGATGGCAATATTCGTCACAGTCTATGCATCTATAGATGGGTTTAAACATATTTATTTTACTACAGTAAATACATTTATGAAATCCTAATAAAATATTGGTTTTTTGGAAATTATGTATCCGGTTCATGGCAGTATACTACTTTGAAATATGGTTTTACAATGTATTTAGGATTTAAATAAATTAAGCGAGTCGGCGTTGCTATAGTGAGTATTTCATAGATAGTTTTATAGGTAACTCATATGTTTTCATCGATTAGTTCGTTACAACCAAAGAGAAAACAAAATTTTTCGATAAATACCTTTAGTAAATTGCTATCTGATAATTTAATCTGCCATTTTGGTTTTGTCATGGTGTGGTAAAAACCATATTTCTACTTAAAATACCATCGTAAAACTGTCGAGAGCCATGGCGCACCCGTGTGGTAATATATATTATTAAATTTAATTATGATACCTACATATTATTATAGAAATTCATAAGAATGACAAACGTGTTTGAGATACAATATTGCCTATTATGTTTGAAGTGAACTTTCAACATAGTTCGTATTGTCTTCAATACCTAGTCAAATGAGCTAATAGAATGGAGATAAGATTACCTATATATTATACCTTACAGATGTGTTGTAAGTATTAGAAATTAGACTAAGAAATATTTAAAAAAATAAAACGTTGGTACTATCATAATAATAATATTATTATAATATTATATAACATATTATGTAAAAATAGTTACAGGAAATGTAATTTATAAAAAATTTAATATATGTAATATATAAAAAAAAATGTAATATATAAAAAAAATGTACCTAATATATAAATAATAATTTAGATTTTATTTATTTTCTATAATGCAAACCATTGTCCATAATCAATTTTATTTTTTGTGTATCTGTGTAAACGATAAGAAGTCGAAATAATGCTTCTAATTTCAACTTCAGTATCTTGTTCGATGGGAAAGTGAATATTGTTGGTGCATTGTGGAGGTTAGGTTAGGTATTTTTTACAAAATCGATTTTG
>WHPZ01573159.1:0-16668 GCA_016617965.1 Macrosiphum rosae | reverse complement strand
TTTTTTTTTTCTGTACAAAACCCACGATTTCCAGGTAGATAGTATTTTAACAATGCGCATCGTCTTACACCTCTAACCTGCCATGTGTAAAGCAATATGTGCTAGACGTAACGTGGAGGCGGGCTAGCATTAATGAAAGCGTTTCATAATAATAATTATTATTTACCGGTACCCGAGCGGCTCGATCGAGACGCGGGACTAATGCGCTGCGATAAATTTAATAATGAATTCAAAAGAGACGGGCCCAAAAACGGCCTCGCAGAATCCACTTTGATGTGGATTTTAGACGGTCGATTTAACTCAGTGTGGGATTCCAAGTGCGGTACTTGTGCCCGAATTCCTTTGTGCACGAATAACAAACGGTTAAATAATAATAATAATAATAATAATTATTATTATTATTATTATTATGATGATGATGATGATGATGATGATGACGATGATGATGATGACGAAGATGTTGACGATGATGATGATGGTGATTATTATTATTATTATTATTATTATTATTATTATTATTATTATAATAATATGTGAAATGCACATATCATTCGCACGTTTTAGCGTATTATTCCGTCTTAACCGTCGTCGTCGTCGTAACAACGATTAGGATTTCGTTATTCGTATACGTTCAGCCCCTTGGACGTACAATATAAATTATGATAATGAGCGGACTTGAGCCACCGTCGCGGAGTTAAAATAATAATATTCTAAGCCTCGTACCTACCTACCTATCACGAGACGACGTATATAATATAACATCATAACGGCCGTAGACGTGCGATAAATAAACTCGACCTATAAAAGAAATATCGAGTCCAATTATTACGGGCGTGTGACATATTTTCGGGCAGAATTGATAATATAATAATAATAATAATAATAATAATAATAATAATAATAAATTATTATCCCGAGTTATTGATTTTGCTACAAAGCGCGTTGTACCTATATATACCTAGGTATAAATTATAATGAGTAATAACGCTAATAAACATCACGAGTTTCCCGAAGTCCTCGTCGTCCTCGTTGTGGCCACGTAAATCGCCTCCAAAATAAATCCAGCTATTGGACATTCACTTGCTATTATACCTACCCCATACGGCCATACTTGAAAAATATGTAGGGGTTCGATTATAATATCAACTTTGGTTATTTAACAGCGTCTGATCTGAAGATTTACTCGAAACGGGGAACAGGGTAATAGACAAAACAAAGAAGGTATTTAAACCATCTGTAAAAAATAACAATCGATTAGGTGCATTAATTAGTACATAATTTAAACCTATATTATACATAAAAATGTTTAAATGTTGTCTAGAAACAGTAATATAATTATAGTCTTATATTATAAGCATTGTTCTTATATTTTGTATAGTACATAATATTATATATGCAATTATAAATGTACCTATTATAGGTACTCGGTCATAACCGAAAGAAATATACAAAAACCTTATTATTGTGAGTTTGAAAATGATACTATAAATTGTATTTAATATTGAGTGAAGCGTCTCAAGTTAACAAACTATTTAATGTGTTTATTTGCTTTAAAACAATTTGTACTATGTACTTTACAGAGTTATAACTCAAATTACTTGTGTTATCAACTGGTAAATTATTATACAATATTTATCACTGTAGTTTTATTATATAAGCAAAATCCATTTGTTTGAAATAGATACCTCTATATTCGTGTAATCATATAACTTATTATCGACTATTTAAACTTAGTATATAGGTAAATATAATATTTATACCACGGTGGAGAAATATACCTTTTAGCGAAAACAGAGCTTTAAAAAGAACATACCCAATACATAACGCCTGTTTACGCCTATCCATCGGTGACTTTAAATCCAGCCCGGTCAAATAAATCTACAATATAGCTAGGGATATTATTATAATGAGATATTTTAAACATTTTAAAGAAAATACGACTAAAAAAAACTAAAACTTATTTCCTCATTTTGTTTTGGTTTAAACAATTTGCTGTAGTTTTAAAACTATCAAAGTTTAAAGTTTAAATTATTTTAATTACTATTTTTAATTAAACAAAAATAGTTTACTTATTATTGATACTTACCCTTTATTTATAATATAATATGTACTAAGAAATCATAAAGATATTTAAACTTCGTTCCCATTAAATAACATTAAAAAGTATTTTATAGTTGAACTATTATGATCCTTCCTCTTTTTAATTGATTCTGTCAATTATTATTTTCAAATAACAATAATGTCTTGAAATTGTATATTCTGCTTAATAACCTTATGTATTTTAATATTTAAAAATAGAATGATGCAATACAAAGATTTTAAGAAAAATCATCTGAATAGGTACCTACTTGAACTTTTTTTAAGTTTTGAATTGAATAGTGTACTTGTACATTCATTTTTTCGTATAGAATGTGACAATCAATGAATATTGTTTGAAACAATACATTGTACATAGAGTGTTATTATCGTATATATCTTATATCATCTACGTGTTCTGGTAATAGGTATTGAAAAAACTATACTACACATAAAGATATGTGTAGTATGTTCATAGGAAATATTAACATTTAAGTTAAAAATATTTAAATATATACCTCCTAAGTATACCCAATTCAATTGGGTATCAAGTATTCAGTAAACAAAATATAATTTGTCCGAAAGCTTGTGCTTAATGCATGTCTGAATGGGACTTGAAAATAACGCTGTGCCGATGTAATTAATTAAGAAGTGTTAAACCAAACTTTATATTTAAAAACAAATGATACTCTAACGGTTTCCGTTTTGGAGAGTGTAATTCGAAGTAACACGACACTTTACCCAGATTTTTATTCAATAGCACATAAATTAACCCCATAAAATACTGTCCCAAAAACACTTCAGTTTTTTATGCATGTAGGTACTTTTTTTATTGTTATGTGCTTGAATGGAGGTACAACTGATAATAAATGTGATTATAATCAAGTTTTTTCTTAATTGTTCAATAAAAATAAAAGTAATAACAATATAATATGTCCTCATTCTTGTATTACGTCATATTAAATAATATAGCTACCTACATATTTATTAAATATTAATTTTTTTAATACAAATATAACATACTGTTTTTAAATATCAAAAAGATGATTTACGATTTATGGTTAACCGAAGGGGTAAGTATAATATGAAACAGAACAAACTATAGTTTATAGCTTATAGAAATCGATAGGAATTAGTTGTGCAACCTGGACTTTTTTGTGTGGGGCCTAAATTAGAAATTATTAACCAAAAAATATATTTGAATTATATGTTGTTGTTTTTGATAACATGCATTTCAAATATCATAATAAAAATGATGATAAAATATATTTATAATTATGATTTATAACCTGTGAAGGTTGGTAAAATAAAAAAATAAATTTAAATTGCTTTATTAACAATGCACTGGGCTTCTGTAGGAGGGAGGGGGATCATGAACCATAGTCCACTCCCTTCAGTATACGACTGATAGGAATTATTATACAATGGGAATATGCATAGAGTATATTATAAATATATTACCTCTTATTCAGCTTTTATCCGAAAAATCTTTAATTAATGTTGAGTATTTGAAATTCAAAATAGAACGAAAAAGCAATTGGTTTTCATATATATAAATATATGTTAAAAAAAAAGTATTTTTTCATTTGTCTCAAAACGTTTTCAAAGTAATAACTAATAAATATATACCTTAAACCCTTTTTACTAGCCTAATAAAATAAAACGAAATTGGATTTCTTAGTAGATACCTTAGACTTTAGAGTAACATTAATAATGTAACCAAATCTTCATTAATATTTCAGCCAAAAACAACAACCATTGATGAATAAACTTAAAAATGGAATAAAATAATTTTAAAGTACATTTATACTTTTGATTATGATCATAATATAAATACAAAAATAATCTTATATCTTTAATCGAATGTGATTGAATATGACATATTATGACAATTATTGTATATTGTATTCCTTACAAATATATATATAATACATAGGTAATAGGTGTGTATAATTATTTTCAACAAATATGTCGATTTTGACTAGGAAATAATAATTATAATATTGGGGGACGGAGTGGCCTAGTGGACTTAGGCGTCGGTTGCGACTCGCACCGACGCCGGTTCAAAACCATGGCATTTTTCTTCGGGCAAGTCTCGGTGTCCGGAGAGAAGTGCCGCCTTCCCCCACCCAGGCATGGCAAATACCTACGGGTGCCCACTATAAGATCTTCCAAACTAACAAACATGTGTTTAACCAACATTACCCTCCCCCACAGTTAAAAAACCACCCAAATCCCTAAGTTTCCGGGGGTTAATACTTAAAAAATTTTTTTTATATTCTGGCCTTGATAAAAATGTTTATTGAATTTGCTTATTGAATTAGAAACGGGATTGCATTGAAAATCGATTTATCTAACCAGTACTAATGTTCTCACATTTTCGGTCTCTGTAATAATATGTCAACGATCGTACAGTATTAAGTAAAATATAGTCGTCCATCATCGGATACACACATAATATATTATAATAGTAGATAAGTATAATATAGTATAAATTGCGATAACAGAAAACTTATTTGATATACAAGGTGCAACAGAAATACCTACAAATTAAATAACTTTTGTTCTAATCAATATTTTAATTTTCAATGTATTACATACTAGGTAAGCAACTTTTTAATTGGATAAAACGAAGTTGCGCGTAAGTAAATAATAAATGGAGTTTATATCATTCCACACTTGAATTTCTCTCATCGTTAAATAATTGTCTTTATAAAAGCTGTAAGTAGGTAGTTTTAAAATTATAATAATTGATTAAAAACCTTGGTATGAAAGTGTGATAAATGAACAGACTTGAAACTATAATGTAAATTCAAGGTTTTCAAATAAAACTAGATGATTAATATTTATTATTTGTATTATATGAATTTGGTGATGTAACATATAATTGATAAAAATAAAAATATTAAACAATACTAATTTTAATAAATATGTATTGGTGATGTCATTGAAATACATGTCCAAAATACTTTGAAAGCACAAATATCTGACATTTGTAATTGTTTTATAATTTTAATCTCAAATTCAGACTCATAATTTATTGCGATAGGTGTGTATAATAATGTGTGTGTACAATAGATGGTGTACCTAAGTTATAATTAAATAAATCAAATTATTAGGTAATTAATGTATAACTAAAATAAACATCCGAGTAATTTTGTACGTATTAAATTTGTTTAAACTAAAAATTTGACATTCCAAACGATTAATGGTATTACGTTTTAATCACTAAAGTATCCATATTGACATCTAAATTATCGTATAGGCAATTTTAAAAGTTATCAAAAAGTATATTATCATACTTAGATAATATGTATAAACGGTTAAGTATGTATATATAATGTGTTAACAATGAATTAAACACATATTACAATCGTATACAATTATGGATGACATAGTCAAAATTATTCTCATACAATTTGTTTAAAATTATCAAATCCAAAGTATGCATTACTGAAGTCTAAAACTATAAGTACTTATGTGAGATATACAGTGAGAAGTAGATGCTTATAATACCAATAACAATAAAGATAAACCTTAATTATAATCTTGAATCATCCAAAGTTCACTATCAACTTATTATTGTAAGCACGCATACTTGGAATATAAACAAAAATATCATTATAACATTTATTAAATTTATTAAATCAACTTTAGATAATTTCTCCGGTATAAAATATTTAATCAAAAATTGTATTTAATAAATACAAATTACAGTATAAACGGCAAATAGGTACATAAAAGTTATTATTTTACCTCTCTACAAAATAAAATTAAGCATCAAACACAAATCGTGTTTTAATTTACAGTAAATTCTTCATTAAGTAATAACGCGTCGATCAAACCAATATTACTAAATTTCGTGGTAATAAGAAACAACATCTTACCTCTAAATATTACAAACATAAACATGAAAGTTAAACTTTGAACCTTTACGATATAATTACATTTTATAATGAAACTTATAATTATTGATACTATCTATACGACTATACTAATATAAAATGGTACATTATTTTTGAAATTAACTAAATAAGTGTTTATATTTTTAATGAACTTACAAAATACATAACGTTTAATATTTTGAGATTTAGGTACCTATCATATTTATTCTATTTCAGGACTATTATCCTAATATCCAAATTTAAATTATCTTAATTAACAAACTTTAAAACTACAATATAATGACACCAAATATATAATATTGATTTCTAGAATAAAGCTAAAGTAAAGTATGTTTTAAAATTGTTGCTACAAAACATATTTTCTTTCATTGTAAAAATAATTCAATTATGATTAACTATTAAGTAAAACATCAAAAAAGTTTTGACTTTTTAAAACTGCATGATTTTACTAAGTCGTTAGATATAATTCAGATTAAAATGTAAAATTTGTATTTAAAGTAAAATATTTTGATTAAAAATTAATTTTTTTAATTCAATTATTTGTTGCAAGATACACTCAAAGGATCACAGTCTGTTGAAATAGAATTTTAGTTATTTCCAGCCAAATTATCCTTCTACCCTTTAAAAGGTTAAATTATTAGTGTATCATTAAATAATAATTCCAATTTCCTCTTACTGTTATTTGGCTGCTCTATGAACAATAAAATAATTATTGAAAGAGGGCGTTTAAATTTGTACGTGGGTATTCGTATTATATTTTAATTAAAATGTATAATAAATTATGATCACCGTACATTAAAATGAAATCATCTAAATTAATCATAATGTAAATATATTGGTTACATAATATTCACATATTATGACATTTGAAGTAAAAGTTATGAAAAGGTAAAATGAACTAAATTAAGGCACTCTTAATATACTATATACTCATAATATACTATAATACATAATATTGCACCTATTATTATTTAAAAGTAATGATATATCTACTATTTTTGGAATAACTTGAGCGAGTTTCTGCTTACTATCACGTGTTTGTATTTTTAGCGTTCATAAAAAATATTGGAAATTCGTTTAATGTAGCAATTGAAGTACATGTTTAATAGCAAGGCTCGGGAGTAAGTGCTCATAAAATTAACTTTGGGTTGATAATAAAAAAAATATGTAAGTACCATAATATTACAAAATTATATTCCAAAAAATATTATAAAATTATAATCCGGAAAATATTAGAATTATATTCCGAAAAATATAAGAATTATAATATTATTTAATTAATATTATTATATCGGTTATATGATTAGCTTTTTAGAGAAACAGTTTAATGTATTAATTGCACAATGACGTGTGTTTTTTTTTATATGTACCATCACCTTTTAGAACAGTAAAATGTTTCTATTATAATTCAAATACATTTCAGGTAAGAAACTGGATCTAGTTGGTTACACATACATTCGTAGTAGTTTTAAAAAGCATTTGGAAACAAAAAAATATTTAGCAAAAACGTGAGAGCCCTTTTCGACCAAATTTAATTAGTTTTTGGGTATCACAAAAAAATTAATAACTTTAGATAAGTACCTAAAATTTTCACCAAATATTTATACACCAATTTCAGACACAAGATAAAATATTTTGACTCTTTTTGGGATATTTATAGGCTTTTTCTATTTTGTTTGATTTTTTTTTATCAATTAAACATTGTTTGCTGGGTAAAATGCTAGTAATTGTAATAGAGTTCCTTATAAGTTTTTATAGTTTTACTTTTTTTTTACAACTATCAAAGTTCAAGTTTTGAAATAATTCATCAAAATTGCGTAAATTTGAAAATTATTTTGTAGTTAATTTAAAATAACCTACTAGATTACTAATATCTAATAATCTAATAGTAAAATAAATTACTTTAACAGAAATAATATCATAAAATATAATTATTAATATACCTATACAGTGGCGTGTAACATAGGGTCCAAGTGTTGCACGGGCAACACCTTAAATATGGGTGGGTGGGTAGTGATGGATGAAAAAATAGGTCATTTTAATGGTCGGTATGACAGTATTATGAGGGGTAGGTCTCCTAAAATTATTTGAGCAACACCAATTTTTTTTATGATACATACCACTGATTATAATACATTATTACCTATATACACACCGACCAAGGCCAATCTCTTTTGCGAAAAAAAATCTACTCCACATCCTGAAAACCAGCCATAAAAACTCAAATAATAAGTTATAGGCACCGCCTGACACTTAACAACACAACTAAGGTCCTTCTTGGCTCCCATTCCAAAGCAAAGAAAGCAAGCGGTCAAATCATCAGTCTTCAATCTACCTTCTACAAGTTAATAACTCAAACACTATAGAAGAAATAAGACCTGAAGACCACCCGACGTAACAGCAGCAAGTTACCTCATCGACCACGACCAACGCCGACGAAGCCAATTCAGCCTAGCCAGCCGACGACGACGTATCTCGATCACACCAGCCCGGTTCGACTGCTCAACGCCGTCGAAACTCATACAGCACCGAGCTAACCCGGCTAACCAGCACCATAAAACCGATCGACGACATCAACCCGGATTGTCTACCGTACGTCGACGAACGGTGTCTATTCAATCCGACTAGCTGACGCACGTAACCAATCACCGGAACCCATTTTGAACTCATCGGTCGATACTAGCGGACAGCCACGAAGTTGAACTCAACCGATCAATCGACGGCCAGGAGCACTCCGACGTATTTCGACGATCCTGTGTCGGCGTTCCCGAACGTTCACACGGAGCCAGCCACCCACCGACGGACGATTACCAAGACTCACGGGCAACCGACCTTGCAACACGGTCCGATCAAACGATTCTCCACAGAGTCGGCAAGTAATACCACGTCCCCCCTTCGGTGAGTCGTGTCACCGCGAGGAAGAATCGTACCACGTACGACTTGCTCGAGCCCGTGCACGGACGATTCCGACTCTCCCATTATTATTATATAATTACATACTACAGACTGACACGTCCCTACTATTGTATATGACTCGCGCCTCTTCAGGCCCGAACCCACCCGCTGCGGCCCGCTTCTTTAAGCCAGCCGCGTGGCCTGGGATAACTTGCCCCTGATATTATAATATAATATATTGATTATATAATAAAAGACTACATCGATATACAAAGTGTATTGTTATTTACGATCACGGACGTCCCGGAACGACGCTCCGTATCAAGGCAAGCAGACCATTGCAATATAGCCTATTAAAAATGTTTGTCCTAGGTTTTTTTTTTGGGGGGAGGCAAGGCTAAGTTTGGGGGGCTTAGCACCCTCCAAGCCTCCCTCCCCCCGATTTGCGCCTATGGTCACAATGCAACATTATAATTTGGTGTTTGTTTTAAATTTTTAAATTATTTATAGAGTTTGTGATAAATGTAAAGTAGTCTATTGTATGATATTTTTCTGGTTTTATTTTTATATAAAAGTTGTAAAACAATGTCAGTTTTTTCGTTTCCAAAAGTTTGTGGTGGATTGGAATGTGTACTCATCAATGTTACAACAAGTTTATTTAAATTTCTAGTCGTAAAATTATATTCATATGCGAATTTTTATGAGTGAATTATCAGACAGTTATGTTGACTTTGTATACATCTGCGATGTTTGTACAGGCGCCACAATCGATAGTATATTATCTTTATTAAATTAAGAAAAATGTAATATATTAAAATTTTAACAGTTGAAACCATTTATTACATATAAAGCAAATAGTAAGCCTACAATAAATGAAAACTTCAGATAAAACTCTAAAATATCTAGTAATAAATACAGTACATAATATTATGCAATCTACGTTTTACATTTTAAATCTAAACGTCTATACCTAACAATTCGACATGAGTAATTTACTATATGATAAAACGTTTTTATAGTACCTACATATTATGACCAAAGAAAATATGGTATGATGTTCGGAGTATTTATAATCATATTATTCACACATGTAAATCAAATGTCACTGTAGATGGATGTTTTGTCATTAACCATCATTAAGTAGCATATGGGAAAATTGAGGGGGGCTTGGGGACTAAGCCCCCCCCCCAAACTTAGCCATAGCCCCCCAGAAACCTAGGACATATAATTTTAAAATGCTATATTGCAATGGTCTGCTTGCCTTTAGTATATTAAGCCCCCCCAAGTCATAAGTTGAAATTGCTCCTATGTTAAGTAGGTATTAACCACGGTTATCTAGATAATCGTGGTATTAACTAATTATAGGATGACACATACTTAATACAGTTTTTAAATTTAAATTAATCAGAGAAATTAAATTAAATTTCTCACACATATTTTATAAACGTATCTTGCATTATGTTATATTTTTTTGTGTTTTAAAAAATAAAAAATAAAATAAAATAGTTTTAATAATATATTATAAGTTTGCTCATTTTGTACGTATAATGTATGTATGAGGTAGGTATATGAACAAACATGAATATGCATATCATTTTAATACCTCCTAAAATACCTACGTGTATAATATATAGCATTTAATGTATGTTTGTAAAACGTATAAAATATTAAAATATTTTATCCCATGTTATAAAACTTCAAAAAAGTAATTATTTTTCATTAGGTATTTCATTGTTTTTCAATAAAATTAATACATTTATGGTCAAAATAGTTTTAGTGAATTGAATATAGAAAATATTAATTTTATCGTTGAAGAAAAAACTACGTGTTATTTTTAATTTATAAGTGAAGTAAATTGTGTATGTATATAACAATAAACGTATCTCAATAACAACAAAAAATATATTATTTTAAAACATTCAACAAAATATTATATTATAAGAAAAAAATACTTAATCTAGGATATGGTGGGGAAAAAAATTATGGTAGGTATATGGGTACGATATAAACAATAGGTAGGCAATGTAAGCTGGTATGAATTAAATTATATAATTATTATAATATAAATAAATATTATTAATAAATTAGGTATATATTTTACTAATATCAGCTAGTCAAGAGTTGTCGCGCACGTAAATTTACAACTTTTTAAAATACGTAAAATAAAACTACACAGACTTTTAACACACTTATTTCAGTAAATTATATTCAATCACAATAACTAAATATATTATTTCTGTTACCAATGGCAACAAGAAATGGTTGTTGACTCACAAAAAACTAAAAATTAGGCTTTGAAACTAGGAATCTTGCTGAATCTATTGATAACAGTTTTATGAATATGGTCCAAAAAATGTGGATTTGCATAATATGGGTCATCCGTTTTTAAGCCTTTGATGTTGTATTGTAGATAATATTATATTTATTAATTATTGCTGATCCTTCACGGTGATGAACATGACAAATTAAATAATGACAGTGGACTTACGGATTTACCCTATCTTAAACTCTGTTAAATGTAAAGTAGGTACACCGTACACATAATATGTTTAATACTGAATTTTGGGCGCTGTTAACCAAATATAAAATACAGATCTCAAATTAAATCTAACAATTAAAATATTTGTTTCATTTTCTGTAAGAAATGGTAACCCTTCACAAACAAGACACACACAAACAAACATATTGACTATTGTAATAATATTTGTTTTAAATATATTTTTCGTTATTATTATTATTTTTTGTTTTCCATAATTTTTAAATCTGTATATTCATGGTACAATACAGTAGAAACATGAGTGTTAAACGAATAATAAAAGAACATGTTCATTATTTTGTTGAAGAAACCATCCAGCAACAGAACTTTAGCTGTGCTTTTATTATTTATATTTTATATTAAGTAACATAATATATTATATGCCATATACGTAATAGCAACTTTACGATGTTTACTGAGAAAATATCTTGGCCACTATTTATAACTGAATCATATAAATGTGGCTATATATTTTGAAATGTAAATAAAATCTACTTAAAAAATATAAAAGTTATAATTATTAACACCTATTAGCATTGGTTTAATTCAAGAAAACGTTTTTCTTATAAAATGTAACAATTTTAATTTTCTCGATAAAAATGTGTGAACATAATAGAAAACAAGAATTGGCAGCAGACAATTTTTATAATATGTCTTTTTTACATGAAACAAAATATAAACCTCTTAGTACCACGAAGATAAGTTTATTTACCACTTGAGGCGTAAACAAGTTCTTCACCCAAAGTCATAACTTGAGAACTTTTGTACAATTTAATATTTACTCGGTTTTTACAGTTAATGTTTCTTCGCCTTATTTTTCTTTAACCTAGACATTTTTTGAGTCAATATGAATGTGGTACCTATATGAATTCATTTTCTTCTTATATATTTGTGGTATTTAATGTCGGTCCTACCTATAATTACTTGAACCATATTTGAGTAACAATTTAATATAAACAAACTTTTATATTTATATTAACGAATTGTATAGTTATGTACATTTAGAGAATACGACTAAAATATGTTTTCATAAATTTATTACCTATTAGTATTCTATACAACTAATATATTGTTTAGTTTAGGCAGGTAGGTATATTAATAATTAAGTTTTGAAGTTACTAACTATATATATTTTAAATCGTGGTTCAGCTATTGATGTGAAGTAAGTTTAAGGAGACACCTAAATAGTTTATAATTTAAACTTGATTTAAGGTGGTTATATTTTTTACGATTAAATTATTTAAACTGAATTTGTGACTTCATAAAGTTGTTAGAATAAATATGCGAATTACAATTAATTTACAAACAATATAATTTCCCTATATTCCCATGTACAAAAGGATATCAAATTTACGATAAAATATTTGCATTAGGAAAACATTTCATTAATTGCATTCCAAGTGATTTGTCTTTATTTTTCACCCGCAGAATACATTAATATTTTTATTGTTTTACCGATACCCTAACTGTCATTTGAAATTACTACTTTACTAACTAGATGTTATAGAAACGGGTATACAAATATTTTGTGAAGTAACTTTTGATTCTATATTCAACATATTTTATGTAAAATAAAGTGTAAGAATTATTAAACCTTTGTGTGATGTTCTCTTAACCTGTGTTCTACTTTATATTTAACCGATCGGTGTATCTGAGCACGGTGATGTAGTGATTTCGTTTATTAATATCGTTTGACTCGTCTCCAAGTAAGGGTATCCCATACCAAATTAAATTAATTTATTTTGGGTCCTGGGTGTCTGAGTAACCTGAGTAACTGATAATTTACAATGTACCTAAATCAAATGGCATTTGATGTATTAAAAAAAAATAAAAATAAACACACTGATTAATATTTTAAAGCTGCAATTATAGTGCTTGAAACCAAGACAATACTAATAACATTGACTAGAAAAAGAAAATTTGTTTAATCCATTTAATGCGATTTTACAATCCAATCGAATTATAAAATTGTGATGAAATAATTATTTTAATGGTTACACCATAAAAGTTTTATTTGAACAACTATTTTTAAATTTCTATTAGTTGAAAATACTAGGTATATCCCAGACAGCATTTTGTAATGATACTATTATAATATTAGGTATTATAATAACATTATACTAATATTATTCGTTATTATAATGTTATAATAATATTTTTAAACAAAAAATGTCCGTCTGGGATTGTATTATATTAATATTTCGTTTATTGTGTATGGCCTCTACTACTTGTATTCTATTTTGTGTATTTATTTTGTTTTGATATCACTACATATTCTAATTTAATTAAAATATATATTATGTAAGTACATTTTATTCTAGGTATTTATATGTACCTATCTACAATGTGAGAATTTGTTACAATATGTAGCAGAGAAATGTTATAAATTACAATAACGTACAAAGCAAACATAATCCTTATTGTTGGCGTAGTTCTATAAATATATGATTTAGAAATTAAAAAATGTTTTATTATATTATAGTAGGTACCTATAGGTATCAACATATTAAATTGTGAAACTTTACTAATCTATTGATATAAGCATGCAAATAAAATAAGCCATAAACGATATAGTAATATAGATGTAAGAGAAGTACTAATTACCAATGTGTTTTAATTATATCAAAACATTCAATAATTAATAAATATAAATTTAAAAGAATCATATACCTACAAAGGTGAACGTGAAAATTCAAAATAACAGTAACAAATTTAATTTATAAGCTTATATTAGTTTATATATTATAATATATTCGATAACATATCAGGTTGACTAATAAGTACCCACGTCAAACAATAATATTCATATGCACTTTGGATTATTTTTACGATGGGTCAGTTGCGTTATAGGTATATATTTTATATTTAGTGATATATATTATGTTATACTGAATTCATTCATTTTTTATATACTATTGATCAATAATAGAAGGCTTTTTATTTTTTATTTTATTTTTCTAACAATAAATCATATTTCAGATACTAAATGAAAATATTGGGGTTACCGTAATGTTTTGTTTTAAACAAATTTATTTATCTATAAACAGGACGTATATTTAGTACACTTTGTAGTAGGTAGGTACAGTCATATTATCTTGGTAGTGCTTTGGAAAGCTCATTTAACAGTATTTTTCATTAGTTTCTCTACCCAGGAAGACAATCTACGTTGAAATTATTTTGAACAAATGTTATCAAGATAAGTTTAACCAAACCCCACTTAAAATCATTTTTCAATAGTATAATCATTGATTTAAAATTTAATTTCATAACACAATAAATTGTAAATCATATTCATCCACTTTAGTGGATTATCTTATAAAATAATATCGGCTGTTATTATTATGTGATGTTTTCTATAACAAAAATGTATCTTTGTTAGTTCTCTACTCGACTTATTCTAAATGTATTCCTACTTGAAAAAAACAATTAGGTATAATGTGTGAAATAAATTGACCTCTAAAGGATTTGTATACGGATAACTAATGGGTTGGAAGACATACCCATATTAATATGCATCGTTATGAGTAACTAACATATACATAAGTCACTCTCTGAATAATATAGAAAGAGTCAATTATAATATTCTGCTCGAAACTATAACCGAACAACTAATAGGAATTTCGCCTAAAATTAGATTAAGTTTACCTATGATTCCAATTTGTAATTTTTCTTATTTTAAATTAGAACGGGTCATGGGGTTATACATTTTTATTTGGTAATTATTAGCTTACGTATATACTATTATAAATAACAATAATATAACTTTAAAGTATAACTACAACTATTTTTTTGGATAAAAATAGTACACAAAAAAAAAAATGTTAAAGATAACGATTAGTAATTTATTGTTTTTCAATTTTTTTCATAAAATATTTTTGAATATCATGAAACAAATTTTAGATAAATCAAATAAACATAAAAAATATTGTGTGTGTAAATTGGTTCTAGATTCTAAAATAAATAAAAATATTGCAATATAATTTAACAATTTTTAATGAAACGTAATTTATTAAATTTACTTATTTAGTTACTTAGTATATTTGCATTGTTTAATAATGATCTTATCGTTACCCGGTGGCAATATTTACCTATTTAAACTTGTAGTATATTTTGATATTTCCTTAAAAATGTTTCATTGTAATGTGAACTGTTATTAAATTAATATTGAAGAACATTAAAATCAGATTTTTCAAATAAATTATAATGTTATCTACGATCTAATTCATTTACAGACTGTCAACAAAGATGTATTTTATTATGTATCTCATTGCATCAACAATTTTTAATAATCTAAATAAGTAGTAATAATATTATACGAGTATCTATCTATGAAATAACTGTCGTTGTAGTTATTTTGGATCCTTGAAGTTTTTAATGTTTTATTTATAGTACCTATAGCTTTTAGACAAACAGGCAACGGAAAATGAATCGAGAGAAAGTGCTATACTTTGTTAATAACAGTATTAACTGCTCTACTCACATCAATAAAATTGAATAAATGTGTAAAAGTTAAAATGAAAAAAAAAAAAACTAGTAATGCCAATAAATATACTATTGTATAATAAATTCAATATTGTAAATATTAACATAATGCTCTCAAACAGTTTTAAATAAATATAAATTGTATTCAAAACTGTAATTAGATTATTGAAAAAATTGTACCTTTTTAATATATTACCTATTTACAAGCTTAAAATATCTAATAAACCCACTCGATTTATAGTAACAAAACTTTTGACCAACTACGTACCTACATAAGCATTATATTTTGTGTACAAACTTTGTTTTAAAAGTCACGGATTTCTGTTCTAATTAAAATTTTGATTCTAATAAAACTTAATATTAAACCCATTATAGTTCAATAAACTGCTAGCACTAATAATAATACAATATTATGATACCTATTATTAATATTTTAATTATTTTTGTATAATGAATAACTAAAAACTATTTTTTTTTTTTTGTTTCGAAATATCTTACCTTCGCTCACGTAAACATTGACAGTGTCGGGTTCGGTGTATGGCGCTGTGCATGTATAATTTCCCAAAGCTGACGGAGATGCCCCTCGGATAAATAACCTACTCTGAATGGTATTGTCAGGTTGTATGACTTCAGTAGTTACCGTTATTGGACCTGGATCATCTTTCTTGTTATTTTGAATATTATATATAGGAATTCCATTATGAACCCAGACAACATTTCTTGTTGACGAGGATCCCTAAAAAACAATAATAAGAAAAATATTATAGCAATAAT
>WHPZ01573158.1:0-30701 GCA_016617965.1 Macrosiphum rosae | reverse complement strand
ATGTTCCTAAACAGTTCAAAATAAATCAAAATATTTTGAAAATGTTTTCGTGTATAGAAAATGCAAATATAAACAACCAGTGAAAATTTTATGTATATCCATTCATTTGTTTTAGAGTTACACCAAAAACCAAAATTGATTTTTTGGAAAACAGATTTTGCTTAAAAATTCCCGTTTTTCCTTAATTTTTCTTTTGTTTTTCACGGCGCTTTTGAAAACTACTTGGAGATTTTTACTTTTGACCCCCCAAAGTACCAACTAGATTCACTTTTCTATCAGAAAATATACTGTTGAAGAAAATCCAAGCTCTTTTACTGTCCTAAAACGTGATGACAGACACAAAAAAAACACACACATCATTGTAAAATCAATACATTCATCGTTTCACTCAGAATCTAAAATCTGGGTGAGCATGATTGGTAAATCACCCTGTATATTGTAATGTCTGCTAGATATTTTGTATTATTTTTCTAGTATAATACCTAGGATAACGGCGAGTTATCATATTTTACATTTTAAATATTTGTCTCAGAATACCCTAAACCTTTAGTATACTATAAGCTTGTACACGTATAAGAGACATCATTATTATACCCCTTAAAATAAAAATAAACACAACTTCGTTGTCTACGGTAATAAGAGCCACACCAACTTGTATTTAGAATGAAATTCTAATATTAAAACTGGAGTACATAAAGCAATATTTTCTATTTTATCTATAAAATTGTAAAATGTATTGACGTTAATTGTCAATTATAAATTGTAAATATATTACCCTTATGGTTATAATATAGCAGCTACTTTATGGCTGTATGAATAAAACATTTTGTAATTAAAATCGTTATAACTTATTATGAAGAACCAATATTTTATATACGATGAGTACCTACTACCTATATTCACTTAATTAGTAACGAAACAAATTATACATTTTAGTTTTACCTAATTGTACATGTTATGTGATCAAATTATTAATAATATTTTATAATTATAACTGAAGACTGGATTTTTATACACTAATAATTAAGTATTAAATATTCATGAAAATTTAAAGGCAAAAATATGTAAGAAAAAATACAGTATACAATTTAATTATTATAATTGTACCTATAAAATTAATTTAAAGCAAAAAAATATAAAACAAATATTACAGCCATAGTATATATTTTTATACATCAAATTGCAATGCTAGTTAGAATAAAAAATTAAAATTGTATGCTATAAACTTCTACAACAACATTTTATACTAAATAGAAAAACTAGAAGTTTTAACAGCGTGTTCCATAGGTATTTATTTTTGTGAAATTATATCAGTGATTATAGTTAAGATAAAGTAATTGTAAGACAAAAAACTGTGATTTTTATTGATGCATACCTACTTAAAATCGACCAATATTTACTGTGAATTATTTCACATGAGAAAATCGTCAAAATTAATTGATTAAATCGATATATTTTTATAATACATTTTTGTAAAGTACTTTTACTGACAACATCAACACATTTTGTTTTAATAATTTCACTGGTTAAGTTTATTCTGGAAGTTCTTAATAATAAAAATTTAAAAAAAAAACTGCACTCGTTTAATTTTTATGAAGGATATTTATAAACTTGACAACTTTGTATACTATTAGCAATTCTTCTGTAAGTAGTACATTTTATGTTTCAAGCATTTTGAATCTTATAATAATAATTGAAAAATCAGCTTTAATTGGTAAGATCAGGTTTAACGTTGGATTTATTCAGAATTAATTAACAGATTTTAATAACTTAAGATAATATTGAGAAATAAAATTTCAAAGCTTAAATTAAATCAAATACATATTATTGAACTTGTAGGGATTAAATAATATTTTATACCCATTATAAATGTATACTACAGACAAATGTATATAAATTAAGAATATTCACTAACGCGCCCAAAATATGCACAAGTATGCAATATAATATTTTGTTATCTGGTCGATTACGGATTAAGTAATGATTTATGAAAACTCATTGACATTATTATGTAGATGGAGTAGAAAATAGCAACATGTATTTAATGCAAAATCTGGGCATTATCCTCTTATATGAGTTATATATTATATATTTTATACATCAGCAGATCTATATTAAAACTTAATCATTTGAAATGGACTGTTTGTTTCGATTTTTTGAAAATATTATGTTATCTACAATGTGTGACTATTATTACAGTATGCAAATAACCACTCACATAAATAGAAAATCTTAGAATAAATTATTTTGCTACTGTGAAGTATAATGAATACTGACAGTTACCAATATAATAGTAGTTAACATAGACAACTTAAACTGGACAATTTTGACAAATCAAAAAAAAAAATGTATATTTAATAGTGAATGTTGGCCATTTTAATATAAATCATGACTTTTTGGTAAACTTCAAAACACCCACAAGACAATATCGGTTAATATCTCCATATAGTAGATAATAATCCACTATTTATATAAAATACAACATGCTTGATTATTAGCTAAACCTCTAAGTTATTATTTTATTATATTTTAATGAAAACCATTATCAACTATATCTAATACAACAGTAGTTTAAATATCTTGAAATAAATTTGAACACGATATAATAACACGTAATAATTTGTGTTTATTATGTTGTATGAATATTTTGAACGTTTTCACAAGCTTCTAAGCATATATTGATATATATATATATAATATACATACCTTGAGGTCGATGTGTTTCTAGTATTTATGGTTTATCTTTATTAAATTGGCACACACTTTCTTGAAATCAATATCGCATAGTTAGTGCAAACACAAGTTGAATTCCACTGTGTTCTGTAATATATGTCGCGGCCCACGGGATAACAATTTAATCCTGAACTTATTTTATTCCAGTCTTATATATTCTTACTTTCAAATAGGAACAGAATCATATTCAAGCAGTCGAAGATAAGATTTTATAGTACTCGCACAGTCGTAGGTTTTGAGCAACTGAAAAAATAATTTAGTTTTAGTACCGCCTGCCTTATAAAGGTATGATTGGAAATATTTTGTTGGCCCAAAAACATACAAGGTTGTAATCAACATTAGATAGAGTTGTATAATTTTTTTTTAGTTGGACTATTTTAAATAAATGGTGGGCTTAACAATATTTTATGGTTAATGAAAATTCTAACCATAATTAAGGGTTTAAACAACACGCCATGTTCATAAATATTTGTCTTTTACAATTATTAATAACTTTGTTATAGATAATATAACAATAGCAATTTATTATTGATCCCTTTTGAAATATTTACTTTACTAAGACGATTTAATACTAATAGACTAATCTCTTATGACGTATTTTATGATAAAACTATTACCATCATATGGGTACCTTATAAATATTAACTATAGTTATAACTATATTAATAATAATAATGATACATCATTTAAGATATACTTAATAATAAAATGATAATTTCACTAATGATTGAATTATAGAGCTGATTGGAGATAATTATATGTTCGGAAATATTAAACATGAATAGGGAGAAATGGTACCTTAAGAGGTTAATGCATCTATAACAGAGGAAAGAAGGGAAATCAGTGAACTGATGATAGAATTTAAAATGTAAATTGGAAATGGTTTGTGATAACATGGTGGCGACGGTTTCTGACGGTAAATTTTCATTTGATATAATTGTTGCATATTTTGGTCTGGGTATGAGCTTCTAGATCCACGGTAGTCGGAACCATAGGAACCATTTTTTTTTGGTTTGCACTGTTTGGATGAAAAGAATGTTTCTTGTTGTGGGTTAGTTTTGACTTTTTATAAGAATCAATCGATTTTGTACAGTTTTCAGTGAAGGGACCTAGGCTAACTTTAACACAGCGAAGGGGATGGCCACAATACCTTTGAGTCTGCCCGTACGACTGGTACCGCTTACATTGTAGCTGTTGGCGAACTTTTCTGGATTTTTTGACAGTAAATTTGGAATTAAGCAATTCTGGCATTTTAAAAATATTTGAGTTAGACTAGTTTTATAAGATGCTCACAGAAAATAGTGACAGTGGTAGTTTTTTGGTCCTATTCAGGATATTTTAAACTCACTGAACGGAAAAACCCAATTCTTTTAGGCAGTTTTAATGTCTACGATTGGGTTGGACTGATGCAGGAGAAGAATTATCGCTTTGATTGGACGGAGGTATAGAGGTGCGAATGTATGATCTGACAGTTCTGACTCATTGAGATAATCCAAACATTTTTTGTGAAGGCAGCAGTTAGGTTTAATCCTTCGAGATTTTTTTTTCTGTTGAAATTGTGAGCCCAACTGGTCAAAATATATGGTTAAGATCCTGATTTAACATACTAATGTTGGTAATATTTGTAACATACATTGGCAGTGACTTACGAGTAATTTGATCGGTGGTTGGTGGAGAGTTCGAGTGGCTGGCCTTGATGCTGAATACGTTAGGTATCGAAACTAAGTCTCTAGAGAGAGGCGCATATCGGTTTGGAGAAACAAATAGTTTGCCTTTTATCATCCAGTTTAAGAGACTGGTGATGATTATTAACCAATACCATTTCGTTGTGATTGATCAATACGAGACATGGTCTGATATCAGATATAATTATATAACATTGTAAACAATTTGTTATGTCTGAGCTATTCATAGATTTATAGAAATAGACTAAACATTAGGTATGATAACGGGTGCAAGGGTGGACTTAGTTACGAGGATCGGGTGCTATCAAAGCTATGTATTGGTTGTCCTCGGAACAATGCCATTTCTCTTACTCTTATGATAAAACTTATCTCTATCTCATCTTAATCCGTTTGGCACGACCACACCTCCCAGTCCTCGGGACAAATGTTCCGTCTGTTTCTATAAGTCTATGGAGCTATTACATGGCTGTTACGATAACGTTAACGAGCGCGATATGTGTGTACAATGCGACTGTTGAAACAGAACTGATTACACTTTATTATTATTCACACTTTATAGCTATAAAAACTATATTATTTCGATGTTGGACTGATGTTTATATTTTAATTAAAACTTAGTCAAACTTATACGTTTTACAAATTGTGTATGCAAGGACACATTTTTTTCAATTTTAAACGACTATATTTTGATAAAAAAAAAAAATGTTTGTACCATTGTTTGGTTAAGTGAACAATTATTCAAATATTATTTACTTTAAATGAAACACTCATATTTATACAATCGTGACGTTGGCTAAAATGTATCTAATGGTACAATATGCATAATATCAGAAATTTCATACTACACATTAATTATTTTCACTGCAAGCATACATTTTGAATAAACTTCATTTATAATAACATACTAACATACAATTCCTAACTGTAATTATGAATTATTAAAGCACGTTGAAGTTACATAATATAAAATAAATGATAATATAATATTTTATTTTTTAATAAAAAAAATTAGTAAATTTCAGACAGTCAACATGCATATTCTTTTTAAATACTAATAATATTTTTCATTCATACAATTTTTATTCCATGTATTTCTGTTTTGATAAATATTCAGTTCAAATTAAATTATTGATGTGTGTGTGTATCAGGAAGGGACAACCATATAGTTATTTTAAATATTTCAATTTCAGCTCTTTAATTTAAGTACCTATGCTGCATTTACATTTATCTGTTTTTTCATATTATCTTATCATGAATAATTGATCATCGGGATAAAAAAACATAAATTAATTAGCTTAGCCATTTATCATTTGTATGGTATATAAGCCAGAAAGGTTAGTCCTTTTTTTTATAAAATAAATAATGTACCAATTTATGGTTTCATAAATCATAATATTATTCGTTGAAAAACATTTAATAACTATTTATAGGTTAATGATTGATTTAAAATATTATAAATTTAAGTTTGTTCTAAATAAATAGGTAATCGATTTTTTTTCTTTTTATATAAATTATGTAATTTTATAAAATACATTAACTATCTGTATAAAATCAAAATGATTCGATCGCTCATCCATGGAATAATAGAATTTAATGGTATAATAATAATATAGTATTATATTAAATGTGCGTTTATTCATAAATATTTCATAACATAGGTACAATATAAGTATTGGATAATGGATAACCTACAGTTAAAAAATAATTAGGTTATATTACCCGTTATTTAAATAAAATTGTAATATAATTAATTTACTTTTCAATCAGAAAAGTAACTAAGTATGTAAAATAATAAAAAAAAAAACAGTTTTCGAGTATTTGTCTAATTTCTGAAAATTCGTCATTTAACAAGCAACGAAAGTAGACATAGTAAACAGGTTTAATCTTAAAAAGTATTATAAAAAAAATTAAGTAGTTAATACATAACGATTATTAATGTTTGACTATTAAAATATATTATAAAATAAAAATAGTGTTGTTATCTAATACGTATAAAAACCTAATAGCATCAGCACACGCAACATATTCATAGAAAACGTGCTTGAAATTTGCGGTGTAAGTATAGGTACACATTTTTACACAACCACTGAAAACTGAACTGTGAAGAGTTCAACTTTAAAACAATTATTCTAACGAAATTACCTATGTAAAGTGTTGCAAACATTAAAATATAGTCGTTAGAGTAACAAGCTTTACTTCCTTTACATTAGCACTGTGCATTGGTTATTTTTCGAGTAGGTACCAAAGTAAAATGAGTTCAGACTTATGAATGTATTATTACAGACCCATTAATTAAAAACTGTTTGAAGAAAAAAAGCATAAATTATTTTATTGTTAACATATTAATATAACATGGTACCCATCTTTATGTTCTACAAACGCAATCGGATTATATTATTTTTTTTTAGACTTTAACCGTTTTTATAACATTCCAACATTGGTAAGTCGAATGAACTTAATTGTATGCTATACACATTTTAACCGTTGTAAAAAAATAGTTTGAAGTCAAAGGAAATAATTGTTGAAAGTCATCAAAAATATCGTGCACTAATCATTCTACAAAGGATTACGATTATCTATGATGGTACCTATCACTCCTTATCTGACATCTGTTATAATAACACGGGATTCTATATTATTATGTAATAACAATTACCTACATTTTAACGAAGTAAAATAATATATAATCCATAGGTACACGAAAAAATACAAATCACTTTATATTGTTTTCCTCGTAAACTTAAGTACTTACAGAGTATATAAATTATAAATAGTATATACTGATAGAGCTTTGTAATATAACGTTTGTATTAGACATTAAGGACAAGGGCGATGAAACTCATAATTCTTTTAACAGTATTCCTTATATCATATTTGTATTATTATTATTTTTATAATCTGGCCATTATCTTTCCCTCACTGACTCATAATTTTCCGTGCTCTATTGGATATAAATTGTATTTTCAACAGTATGACACAGAATAATACAAAGTTATTCTTAAATACGGATGGTTTGGAACATATTTTAACTTTTCCTAACAATTTTAAAACCCGATAACAACAGGGGTCTTTTGAAATATTTATGCATGCACTTAAGAGACTGAAAAAAAAATATGATTAGGTAGAATAACGATGTGTGATATATAAATATTTTTAACTCTGGTTAGTTACCTATTTGATTTTATGATGAAACAACTTACATTACAACTCAAACGTCTGTATAGGTACTATTAAAATTTGTATAAAAATTATTAAAAAAAAATGTTTTAATTTTAAGTCTGTTGAGTTAATTTTCTGCAGTACACCTAATACTTAATAATTTGGTAATAAATATTGAATGTATCAAAATATAAATGAATATTTTAAATGCCCATTTTTTTTGATAAAATATATTATTTACAACGTAATGTATTAATAAACGTAATTAATGCTAAATAATTTGACTATAAAGTTATAACTAATCAATATATGGGTTTTTCATTGCTATTAAATTATAATTATTAGGTTATACACATGTAAACGGTTTTTATTTAAAAATTATATTTTGCGTTAATCCGCTTCCAGACCAAGGAAACATTTGTTTGTATCATGACGAAATGTTTCCGACAAAACTCACCGACAACGTTTCTGGTTTAGAAAAGTGGTAACGTAATCGAATGTTAGTGACAAATGTATTCTGGTTTGGACGCTGCTTAAGTTAACAACAATTGTACATTTATTTTTATTTATCACTATTCGGAGCTGAACAATTTAAAAAGTAATATATGTATATGAAAGCACACTAAACAGTAGGTATATTGATATAATGTGCTAACTTTGTAAACAATATTGAATATATAAAATATATTGTCTATTATGTATTATTTCAAAGCAAATCATTTATATGATATTTACTTTCAAGTGAAAACTTTGTAGAAATGTGATTAAACTTTACCTTGTCTTTGTTAATTCCAAAATTAATTAAAAAATGGTATGGAAGTTATTTGACCTTTGTTGTAATTTTAGCTAGATATCTACTCACCAAAAATATATTAGGTATGTTTTAAATTTAATTCTTAAACAATTCTGTTCGTGCATAATTCATACTAGGAATAATTAATTCAACTTTGTAATTTAGGATCTAAGTTTTTGTGTAGTAAATTAAACTACGTTGTTAGAATTATTATAATTGCTTAACTATTGTAAATTATTCTCAAATTGTTGGAAATAAATGTTTTGGAAGTAAATTTAATATGTAATACTAATATGAGTAAGTATATCATTCACACACAATACGTTATTACAATCACATTGTATAACTCAAACTGTATATACAATGTAATTAGATTTCCAGAGTGGTCAACTTACATTACCTAAATGTAATTGACTATTCATACAAATATTTAATTAAAATCTTTAAAATATTAACATATTATTATAGTTATATTATAAACGCATTAAAAATAAAAATATTTGAACATTACAAAATGGAAAAATAATTAATATAAGAGAAATATGATTCGATTATAAAATACATCGAACACAGATACAGATTTCCAGTATGCACGAAATAACGCCTTGTTTCCAGACAATTAATTTCGCATCGAAAACGCCTGTGATTGGTTTACAGTAAACTAAATAGCGTTATGAAATCCCTCGAGCGGCGGTTTTCTTACAACTTCTCTCGTCTCTTTACGATTCATAAAATCCAACGATTCGATAAATCTATTTTAGCAGGATTATCGCCGAAAGAATGAAAAGAATAATATAAAATCTTGGCGAAAGTTTTGTCAATGATATTATAATCGGAATAAAATATCGACAAGAAATACATTAAGAAATGAGTAGGTAAGTAAATGAGAACAAAAGTGTAAAAGAACAATATAAACTACAATTATTGTTTGTATGATTTGAATTTATCAAGAACCAGTTAAATAAAATGTTAAATGTGTCAAACATTATACACTATAATGTAATTTTTACATTTTATACGATAAAATCAAAATGACAGCTAAACACCGTCAGCATAATATATAATGGATTTTCTACTGTTTTTTTTTAATACCGTTTAACGGTGAATATGTGAGAAGAGAAGTAATATTCCCATTACAAGCACTATTTTTGAATCAATTCATAAATGTATATACAAAAGTCCTATGTTAAGCAGTGTGTGTTAGAAAAACCGAATAATCTAAAAAAGTCTACACAGATATTTTGAGATAATTTGCATAAAGTCTATCTTATTATTTAGTTAAAATTATCAAAATGTAGAACGTTTCAAAATATTCCAGTTAAACTTTTTGTGAAATATTTCAAATAAATTGTATTTCATTATAATTTATTTGCAGGAAAAAGTATACATTTAGTACCGAATTAATCTTTTTTTTCTCGTTGATATACCTTTGGATTTATATTGTTTTACTAATTTATTAGTACAATTATTTAGCAATAGGTTAGGTACCTACACCACTTTATTTGTTTCTATACCTAATAGAAGTTATTATTGTCCATCACCGCCAAATCCGTTTTTGTCGCATGATCTTGCATCTTCCAATTGATCATTAAGTTGTTTATATTATCGTAATGTATATTAATTTTATGAACGGTGTATTAGGTATGTAAACCGTATGTTTAAGTAGATATACATATATCTGCGTATCACTGCTGCCGGACCTAACGTCCTAAAATAGTAAAAAGTTGATATTCTTTTCATTCCAACTTATCTACTTGGCCTCAGAAAGCCAAAAAATATATATATATAATCACCGTTCAATAAATTTTTAAAAAAATTAAGAATTCTCGGAAAAAACCAAAAAATTCAAAATCTAACGTTGATACTTGAAATTTCTACCAAACGTTTATATTGACATTTTCTATACATGATATAATTTTTCAAATAATTTGAAGATTTTTTTATTCATGATATATATACATTTTACATTTTTGATTTTTTTGGCTTTTTTCTGTAATTTTTTCAATAAAAAAATTCTACGATGAAACAACTTTTCATCGTCGCCGTCTCTGAGCACTGTATCGTCTTCACGGCCAATTCCCTTCCCGGCGGTCTGTCATAGTATTGCGTTATTCAGTCAATCTCTCTTAAACAGACTTCAGCAGGAAATCTGCCACGTCCAAGGTGACCTTGACCACAGGTGTTATAGAAACTATTGGTATAGTACATTTATTCAGGGAATTAAGGCCACCGTCACCACCGAAAAAAGATGCCCGACAGACAGCTTTTGTCACGCACTACTGAGATGACTGTCCATAAAGAAATGTGGTCAAGTGGTTCTACGACAAGATAGTATGGACTGATGATAAGGTTTGTGGTCCTCGTGGACAGCGCCGCTTCTGTTTGGAAACGTTGTATCCAAAATGCTGGTGGTTTTCGGATGCAGTGCAATATATTTGTCATTCAGGGTATAGGTGGTACGGGAGATAAATATTGGATGACACTACGAAGTCTCATAAAAAAAACCACATTAAACCTTAAGTGCCGCAAGTGATTTGGATTACAGGCGAGGCGGTTGGGTGTCACATACTACGTCAGTTGTTTTACGAAAACACCTTACATCGGAGCCTTATCATGGTGATTAGTTATAAGTTCGGTACCTATGCTGTTTCATTATATTTTTTATTTTTTTAATACTGTATCTTCAATGCAATGTTTGTTCATTTAAAAGGACCAAACTGGAAAACGATAAAAACGTGATGACAAAAAAGGTTCGTTCTTTAATTCTTTATTAGATTTTTTTAGTTTCTGACGGCAGCGAATGGCCAATACTGCAATCCCATGATGCCGCACAGTTTATCCCTTTGAAACGCCTTCCAAGTTCCAACACAAACTTTGTTGTTTTAGTAATCCATTTCGTTTTCGCTAACTTTACCGCTACTCGATAGTACCTTTAACAATAAAATTTATTAATCGTGATAATTAAAACCCCTACCTACTACTATTTGTAAATAGCTTATTAGGTTTTCAATGCAGTTTTGTACCTAAATTTATATTTTATTTTTTTAAATTTCATAGTAGTAAGAAATTATATTCAATATATTAATTCATAAGACTAATGGATAAAAATATGAGAAATATAAATCGTAAATATCAATATATAAACTTTGTTCCTCTGTGCCTTTGGGTCGTTTAATAAATATTATTATTTAATAAATCATATTATGTAGGTACCTACTAAAATAAAGTATAGTACGCATAATTGTTCTAGAGTGTATTTACCCAAATATATAAATAAATAATTTGAATAGTCAAGGACCACAAATGTATAGTTTCTACTGTTCCTATACATCTTGCTGCAGAGTGAAGACGGTAATTTTTATCGGAATCAATAATAGATCGAAGTGGGGTATCAATACTCAATAATTTTTGTTATAACAGAAGTCAGATGGTAAGTGATTATGAAGTGAGATTAATAGTGTTGGTGTTATTATTTGAAATTACCACAAAATATAAAATATCTGCACCTTATCAAGTAAAAAAAAATATTTAAAACCACTTGCAAAACAACCAAAACTGAAACAAACAAATTTTTAAAAAAAACTGCGCCGTTTAGTAAACCAAAACTGAAATTGTAAAAATGTGTATCGGTTTCAATCATAGACGAATAATATAAATAAATAACCTTATAGCAGAGAGAGAGGGAGAGAGAGAGAGAGAGAGGTGAGGGAATCAACATTGTAAGTAAAAGATAAAGAACAACAACTTAGTCCATCTATATCTAATACCTATTAATAGCGATAAAGTGATTGAGTGAGTGAGAAGAGGGGGGAGAAGCTTAACAACAAAGATAATAACTTTTTATAGAAAAAAGATAACAAGATACCATACTCGTTTTAATGTCCGACCATATCCACAAGAATAGGTATTAGTTATGTATTTTAAGACATGTTGCTACTAGGTAACCTATAAAAAGGTTAAGCTATATAGGGTACGTGAATCTAAGTCGTTTAATCAAAAACATTTCATCAAGAGATAGTTCGTAAAAAAACATAATATCGTCAATAACATTTTTTGTCAAATTAATCATTGTTTATCGATGGTAAAAATATTTTACGTACCTACTTAATTTGAGATTAGGTTTTTATATTATAGTGGGTATATCTCACTATAATTAAATTGTACTAAAATAAGTCATTTAAAAAAATAATATTTTCATTAATGAAAATTGTAGTTAAAATTATGGAAGTCAATAATGTTCATATTAAAGAAACTAGGTCAAAATATATATTATAAATACAAGACCAAGATACCTTATACCTACGTATAATATCATCATGATGGTAATGAGATTATTAGGGAACAATTTGAAAATTATTATCATTTTAATATAAACTCTAAACGTGGAACTTCAATACAAACCAAAAATAAGTATTATTTGTCCAACAGTATCATCGATGAGCAAAAAACTTTTGATGAATGTGGAGCAGACGCTTTTGACGAACCTTTCAGATACCGGGGGACAAGAAGTCCATAATATTATATTAATAGTTTATCTATGGTTTCAATCCCCGATTGTTCCAAGTATTTTTGACAAGTAATACGCCTATCCCCGGCAAATTAATATTGTAAAATATTATAATTACGACTAATAAAATAATTGTGTGGTCGTTTTAATTATCCGCGATAATACTGCTGAGTGCTGGTCGTCGTTATAGATTCTCGTACTAACAACTATGATCCGTTGATAAAATATTATAATATAATATAATTCACAAGGCTCCTGGAAATTGCCAGGATATTATGCACGCACACGCGATCATTCGCATTATTATGCGTGCACGTGCCAATTTATATCCTACAAAAATCAGATAATTCCGGAGAAAAATACCTCTTACTTCTAATAAATAAATAATAATGTTGCGCCTACAGGTACACCCCTTCTACCTTTAGTTACAATATTGGTTACTGCCTATAGTGGAGTACGAGCACTGACATAATGGCGGCCGGAATGTAAAGACGCTCATGAGTCATGACTGTCTCCTGCCAAGGATATTGGTACCTACCTATTCCGTAGTCGGGGACACATGATGGAGTTGAGCAAATAATGATTTCCTCGAAATTACATATTACTGATACTAGGGGTAAGCCCAATTTTGCAAATATATTTTCACGAAGGATATGGCATTATTGAGTGGGTGGTTGTGACCCTTGAACCCCTATTCTCTATAACAGTATGTGCCAGTATATAGCATAAAAAATAGTTTCTGGTGCAGTGTCGAGTCTCGACCGAACGTCGGATATTCAGATTAAATGTGAAACATTCCAACATTTAAATATACAACTAATCCGTGGTGTAGGTACATGGTTTAAACTGAGTAGGTAGGTACCGACGACCGATACTATATAGGTACTTTTCAAGTTAATATGTTAATAAATAATATGTATGGTATATTTGAATAAAACAATTGGAAGTTTTAATTTATTAATTTAATATTAAATATATATTTCACTGAACCCAGTTTTATAAACCTTAATTTTCTTTAATAAATAATGGTTATAATAATACATGGGTTATGGGTAATAAATTTATAATAATTGTATTTTTTTTCTCAAACATACAGCATAATTTATCACGAGATTCTTATGTTAAACAAATTGGTGACCTAAGTAGTGATGTCATTTACAATGTTATAAGTTGAAAAACATTGTTCATAACTCATAAAGCACAAGTAAAATAATATGTCTTAGGCTACATAGGACATTAATTTTAAATAGAGGTTTCTTTTATAAATAAAATGGTTTTTCTAGTAAAATGAAATTTAAATTCAAGTTAAAGTGGAATTGTGAAACTTCTTATCAGTTAAATTGCGTTTGAGTTTAAACTCCATTTACACCATATTATATACACAGTCAGTGACCACCCAAGATTTTGGATAACATATTATCGTATGTTACGTTTTATCAACATAATGGTGATTGTATTTTGGATATTTGTTTAAAAAATATATTCAAATATCAGATATTCAAAAGATTAAAGTGAAATAAGAATATTGCATAATATCGAACTACAATTATTTCATTATATTATTTTATAAATACGTTTCAAAAATAATGAACATTTTCCAAAGTACACCTTTTTTCACAAATCAATTTATCTATAGTAATAAATTAGATATCTTAACAACACATATATGATAATCTAAGTACTTAAAACTCGTTTGAAGTAAATATAAAATGATAAACTTTGCACACCTACTAAGACATTAGTTTTTTTTTTTATTCTTATACTAGTTAACCAAAAATAGTTATTCAAAAATATTTTCTCGGTTGATGTATTGATTTAATCACATATTTTTAATTTATATGTTTGAATGTTATAGCATTTTCGGTTTTATTCAGTTAAAATATATAAATAGTTTTCAGTACCTACCCATATTTTACACAAACACTAAATTATTATCGCTAATTTATAAGACTTTTTGTTAAATTTAAGTACAGTATTATATTAAATATAGTTGATAAAATAAAATAAACTCGTAAATAAACTTACAAAAAATTTACTTATATTTTGGCAACTACGATTTTTGTTAGAAACGCTTTTTTGTTTTTATTATTATTCAAGAATCAGTTAGTTTTCCAAGTTTTTGTGCGTCTACTAATTTTTTACCGACTTTTGTTGTTGTTTTTTCTCTGACAATAATTTATAGTCACCCACCAAGTCATACCTATAATCAAAATACTTTTTTAATGTTCAGTAATTACTACTCATAATACATAAATATTTGGATATATTTTGTTATGATAATATATTTTTTTTGTTATTATTAATTTTGAATAAAAATATATGATAAATTAACATTAAGTTAATTATGTGCATTGTATAATTGTATACTATTTAGGAATATTTTTAAAAATGTAAGAATCACAAGGGTGTCATTAGTAAATATTATTTTTAAACACTGATCAATTTGTGATTCAATATTGTAAAAATAAAATATATACATCCAAATAATGCATGCATAAATACTAAATAGACATTTGTTTTAGATTATAAACAATACAATTATTCTTTTTTGATACATTTGCTATAAAAACTCGTCAATATTGTCCAATCTTATAAGTTATATGTTGTTCCCTAAAGATAAGCAATGCTTTATTTATAAATTTAGGAGACTAAGAGTTTGAGATTGGTTAAAACTTTTCTTAGAATAAGATGGATCAACAAATGGGTCTGATTATTTAAGAATAGATTCAACGTGGGTTAATGTATGTGAACAATCCAATCAATAGTTCAAAAATAGACAATTTAAGTCCTACGGTTTAATTTTGTAAACGGTTAATAGAATCATCAATTAGTCACTATCCATTACTATGTTATGCTGCATCGTCAATAGAAATTTACAAACTTTGGTTACACGAATACTTTCTATACAACGACTTTTAGTTAACTACACGACAATATGCGTCTTTGTTTTAATATTTATGTTCGACTGTTTTATGTAACAAGGACATAGTATTGCTCGGCAACATAATTTCTAGATACACTCGCATAGACGAATTCTAGCGAAGTTTACCACGATATTGCATATTATATTTTAAACTTAAATTCACCAATACACAACATTTTAAAATCAATCACTTCTCCAACTTGCATAATATTATATAAATTATTTCATTATGATTCGAATCGCTTGGTAAGAAACATGTCGAGACAAATACTGCAAATAAACGCGTGTCGGATATAGTTAGAACGACGTGTTAAACATTGCTTTAATATTGATGTAGCTCTTTGGTGGATGCTATATTTGCAATTAATTGTTCCAAATCCAGGAGTCGTAAATCTAAAGGCCTGTTTAAAGTGTAGTTCGACAGAACACAAGCCATACGAATGCAAACGGAATATTGAAACTGTTAAACTAGCTGTAAAGACTTTTCAAAGGCGATGATTAAAATCGATGATACGTAAAATGCTCAATATTTGTTCAGAATATCGTGATAGGTAGATAGCATTTATTTGATATTCAATACTTTTCACAATGAAAGACGAAAGTAATATAATGTTGAAAAAAAAAGAGAACCAAATATAGTTTGTTAGACCAATAATTATTAGACAGTTCTTTGATTCTATCACGTTTTTTTTTTCCAAACAATGCGAACATTCAATTAATTATAGTAGGTTAATTAGTGAAAAGTGTGTTGCACTGTTTTTTTAAGTAAAGGATTTTTTTTACATATTATTATGTGAAAGAAAATAGGTTGTTCCGTTTTTTCCTATATAATCCTCTCAAATAAGTATATAACATACTGTGGCATTCATTAATTACTTTCACATACATTTTTAAAATATTTCGATAGTTGTATTACTCTTAAAACAATAGTTTTATTTTGTAACCTATTATATTCATTTCTTAAATTAACCGAAGTCTAGTGATAAGGCGTATTATTAATTATTGAATTCTGTGAATTCTATTTTTATTGGAAAATTAAAATGGATGCGCACTGTGCAAGTTTGATTTTTAATAAAATGCGATTACACGGTGAAAATTGTTGGAAGTGAGGATATTTCATCACATGTAGAATGTAGATGGTTTGTTGTAGGTAATATTACTGTCTTAATACAGGTGCTTCAACTACTTAGAGACTTGAAATGCTTCTTGGTTTTAAATATTTCGCAGAATTTACACCTATATAATATATATTATACTATAGTCCACAATGGCGAACGACAAGGATCGGCGATCAGCTTAACGTTTTTCATAGTAGCCTGTAGTGGTGTGGTGAAAAAAGATATTTGATAGGACACGCAATTTGCATTTTTAAAGAGATTTGTGGTTCTACGTAACCATTTATAGAAATGTACCTATAGCTTTTAAGTGACTTTGGAAGTAATTTCTGTGTACGATAAAAAAAAAATATTAAGAAAATGCCATAACTAAATAAATCATAACTAGGTAGATGATAATATATTAAGATAGTAAATAATATGTATAGAGAAGATACGGGTTATAACGAAATATATGACACTAAAGGTGTGCAATTTATTTGCTTAACTGATACTTCATTGTAAGTTATAACCAATATAATAACTAACTAGTATTAACTATCAAATGACATTTAAAGACGAAACTAAATAAATATGCCGATATTTTATATAATAATATATCTAGGTATTATTTTAATACTACCATTTTGTTTAATATAATATTGTATGTAACATGTAAATATATACATTAATACTACTAATTAAACAAGTATCACAGATAAAATAATTATAAAATACCTATAAAAATCATAGGTAAATTAAAATAATTTATTATAACTGATTACAAAACTAGAGAAGTAAGGGTTTGTAGTTCCTAATAGTTATTACTTAATTGTGAAAAGGTTCGATATATACAATACGTAAGTCATAAATACAATACTTGAGTTTTGTTGCAGATTGTTTTTTTTTATAATATATACAATTTTTTTTACTCAGTTATCTAACCTTATAGATATAATACTTATGGACAGTTCCATTAAGCTTTTAAATGTTCGTTAAGCTTACGCAAATGATTTAACATCTAATTAATTCGTTACTTAAATACTTCATGCTTGTATTATCTATTTTCATTTATTAGGTAATGCAGAGATTCTCAAACTGGGAACGCGTAATTTTTATTATTTAAAAATATTTTTAACCGATATCATAATTTTATTTTTTTGTATGCGTGACGAATTCATAATAATTATTAGTGCAACTTCATTGTAAATCCAAAACATTCTTATATGATTTGTCGATACCAAAAATGGAAATCATTAAATGTGTAAGGTTGTAAGAACTATGACATCAAATTACTATAATGAGCCATGTGATTTCCCACAATGGCCCATTGATGAGAAACGTAAATCGTAATGCAGCCTTTTATTAGGTGTACTAGGCTCCAGGTAGATACTGATTATTTAAATAACATGTTAACTTTTAGTGTGGTTTTATCTGTACCAATGAACACAAGCTATTGTTTAATTTTTGCAAGTGTAAATATATAATGACTGTTGTGTACCTATAGGTATTATAATAAAATGTGGTTTCACAAGCCAAAAATTTCAAATTATATAAAAAAAATGAATATTTATGCCATCATAAGGCCAAGGTTAAAGGTTGTTGATGATTAATAATATAATGACTGGTCCAATTATGAACTTAATAAATTTAATGGGTGCAAGTGAACACCTTGCCAACCTCCCCCCACCACCACATGGCACACATTTTGAATTAAACAAGGTTTGGTCACTAAATTTGAACTTTTCTGAAACCGACAATAAATAGACCGTACAACCGTCTCAACACCGAATTCGCACTTTAGTGGGAACTTGGTGCACTCCATGTTAAATCCGGTATGCAAATCACTGATTAGACCTTGTTTGGAATGGGATTTGAATGCAGCGCCGCAACGATATTTTATAAATGATTGTAAACCGTGTATGCACCTAAATTGTTACTAGGGTACTATTAACCAACTACCAACAGTTTTATAGGTAGCTTATATTTTAAATATTTATTATAATCTTGAATTATTTATTCAATATTATAATAAATATTTAATATAATATAATATTATTTATATTATATTATATTTAATGTTAGGTGATGGAGTCGATAAAATAACAAATGATAAAATCGAAAAATTAACTCTCTGTAGAGACTGTAGTTCAATTTGCTAAAAGATAGGATACTATATGTTGAAATTGAAGCATTCCTTCTGGTAGAAATGTCGTTTACAGGATAAAAAAAAAAATAAACATCATTGTAAAACCACTAGCTTCCTAGCTCCCCTTAGAATCTGAAATACATCATACATTATATTGATTATAATATGAAATAAATAATAATGGTTCATTATTTAATATTATGTATCTCACATGTATATAGGTTTAAACTATTTAAAACACCTCAAGTAACCTAACAAAATAATAAAATATACCGAACAGTAATCACAAAAATTGCATGCTACGTCTTTTCGGAAATATTTTACAATTTCTGTAGTAAATTCATAGTTTCAACTAATAAAAGTTTGTAAATAACTCATACTATTAAAACGTTTGAACTGTTGTTGTAAAAGTATAAAAAACCATTCAGTTTTTTTCATCTTTTTTTTTCACTACAATTGCATTATATTGTTGAGTATTTTTATTGTACTTAAACGATTGTTTGATTCGATTTAAAATGTTTTACTTTTTCAAGACGAGTGAAATTGTAAAAATATTTATACACTTATATACACTGAAACATTTTCTAGTAATATATATCTGGGGCTTGGGTCAAAAAGGACCAATCTCACTTTTAATCACTTTGAGAATAAAACCATTATTTTTTTTTTTGAAAATTCATAGAAATTTTTTTTTTATTGTTCATGTTTTTGTTTTTGTGATCGATGTAAATATAGTTTACCCTACATTTTAGAATATGATGTGAATTTTTTAGTTAAATATTGAAGGTTTTTTTTATATTGGCCCTATAAAATCATAATTAAAAAAAAAAAATCATGACTTTATTTAAACAAAAAGGGCCGGCCGGCTTTCACATGGGCCCCATAGATCTTGTAATTTTCATGACATTGGCCTTCTCATATCTCGCACTAATGATTATTGAGATACGCCCTTTGACCACTAGAAAAAGCGTATGAAGTTTTATAAGGTTGGCCATATAACTAATTTTCACCAAAAAGTGTGATTGGCCCTTTTTGACAAAAGCCCCAGATATATATATATATTATGTATTGCTTTTAGTTTTTACCAATAGCAAAAATATTTAGAATATGAAATCGATTCTTGCAATAATTTATTCTTCTTAATAGTACTTTGATATTTTTAAATGTCAAATGTCAAAATATACAGTTATTTTTAGTTTTCCTACTCCTGTTTAATATGTATTTAAAATGTGGTCTATAGTATAATGTTTAATAAAAAATCAACTCTCGACCAGAATTAGCGTTTAACAATAAATAAAAAAATAATACACTATATAACTAACAATTAATGGAAAATACAACAAGACAACACAACATAATATTATTATAACATGGCAGTATCAACAGTAAAATCCATGAATGATGTACACGATGCGTTCACATTCTAAAAGCAATATATTTCCTAAGACTTCAAGAAAACTTTTACCACTTTCTTGTCTGGAAAATTCTCAGTACCAAGGATTATCCAATGAACCGTTAATAATACCTGCTACGAACTACTCTCACAATGTGATACATGTGCACTAATGTTGATAACCAAACATAATGTGTTATATTTAATATCGTGAAAAGATTTAATATTGTAAAAGAACTTTGAAGTATGGCCTACGTATTTTTAGCACTTATATAAGGAGGCAGATTAATAAATAATTAAAATCCAACAAAAAAAGTATACCTCCATTAGCAACTATTACTATGGTATATATATTAAACTACACAACTTGTAGTAAGTACTCATATACTTAGTAAATATTTTCTACTAATATATCATATAAGCTGTCAGTATTATAATTTACCTTGCACTAAAAATTATAATAACAAACAATAGTTGTACAAGTGTACAACTGTAGTATACTAATATGTTATATAATGTTATGAATAATTACCTAATAAACAATTTTCAGCAATCCGGGCAGATTCCGATTTTTTAATAAAAAAAAAAACCAAAAAAGTCACTCTAACGTATGTAAGGTTTTGAGTAGGTTACTGTAATAGATATTGTGCAAAATATTAATTAAATGATAAATCATTACATGTAATAAAAAATGTTGTTCGAAGACGGCGTCAGACTCTATTTCTAAGGTCATCTTATAATTTATTAATTGAACACTTAGAAACAATTTTTTCTATACAAATTACGATAGGTTAAACTTTAGAATTTATGGATAACTCCAAAAGTAGTATGTAGAGTAATATTACTTACAAATGGAACGGAAAATCAGTAGAAAATTACTAAAGATTAACTTCTTCAGATTTTCAAAATGTTTAGTTTGAGTTGAGTTATGGCTTGATAGCACCCCCACTAAAATAACCTCCGTAGTTAATAGCGTTTTCTGCACAAATTATGAAACTCAACCAAAAACCAACACAAATGAATAGCATAACTTAATCTCAAAATTTCAAAGGTTGGCAGGGGATTATAAAATTTGGATAGGGTGCGATTGTTTCGCTGGTAGTCCCACTTACAAATCTTTGTAGACCTTTTATGGGTTAGTGGATTACTGATAAAATAATAAAACTCAAGCACACATCATCTCATACTTAACACAAAAGAAAGCAATTGGTTTGAATCCAAAATTTGGAGGTATGGGTACTTGAGAAATGGACCTAAACTAAATATGTTTTTAATTACAAAATAATTTTCAAATATTTGTTATTTTGTGATTATAGATTTTTAATATCTCCTAGTTTCAGTAAGATGACGAATCATGTATTCAAATGGCCATGTTTTTTATCTTACAAACGAATGTGATTTCATTATAAATTCAAATAAGCATATACACTCATTAGTCATTACAATATAAATTTGTTTGCAATTACTGTAAACTACAATATTACAACACTATAATAGTATCAGTACTTAAAATATAATATGAGGGATTTAAAAAAAAAAAAATTTTGATTATACTGTTCATATTAATCTATTATCTCAGCGATTATTGCTATAATATTTTTCTTATTATTGTTTTTTAGGGATCCTCGTCAACAAGAAATGTTGTCTGGGTTCATAATGGAATTCCTATATATAATATTCAAAATAACAAGAAAGATGATCCAGGTCCAATAACGGTAACTACTGAAGTCATACAACCTGACAATACCATTCAGAGTAGGTTATTTATCCGAGGGGCATCTCCGTCAGCTTTGGGAAATTATACATGCACAGCGCCATACACCGAACCCGACACTGTCAATGTTTACGTGAGCGAAGGTAAGATATTTCGAAACAAAAAAAAAAAAATAGTTTTTAGTTATTCATTATACAAAAATAATTAAAATATTAATAATAGGTATCATAATATTGTATTATTATTAGTGCTAGCAGTTTATTGAACTATAATGGGTTTAATATTAAGTTTTATTAGAATCAAAATTTTAATTAGAACAGAAATCCGTGACTTTTAAAACAAAGTTTGTACACAAAATATAATGCTTATGTAGGTACGTAGTTGGTCAAAAGTTTTGTTACTATAAATCGAGTGGGTTTATTAGATATTTTAAGCTTGTAAATAGGTAATATATTAAAAAGGTACAATTTTTTCAATAATCTAATTACAGTTTTGAATACAATTTATATTTATTTAAAACTGTTTGAGAGCATTATGTTAATATTTACAATATTGAATTTATTATACAATAGTATATTTATTGGCATTACTAGTTTTTTTTTTTTTCATTTTAACTTTTACACATTTATTCAATTTTATTGATGTGAGTAGAGCAGTTAATACTGTTATTAACAAAGTATAGCACTTTCTCTCGATTCATTTTCCGTTGCCTGTTTGTCTAAAAGCTATAGGTACTATAAATAAAACATTAAAAACTTCAAGGATCCAAAATAACTACAACGACAGTTATTTCATAGATAGATACTCGTATAATATTATTACTACTTATTTAGATTATTAAAAATTGTTGATGCAATGAGATACATAATAAAATACATCTTTGTTGACAGTCTGTAAATGAATTAGATCGTAGATAACATTATAATTTATTTGAAAAATCTGATTTTAATGTTCTTCAATATTAATTTAATAACAGTTCACATTACAATGAAACATTTTTAAGGAAATATCAAAATATACTACAAGTTTAAATAGGTAAATATTGCCACCGGGTAACGATAAGATCATTATTAAACAATGCAAATATACTAAGTAACTAAATAAGTAAATTTAATAAATTACGTTTCATTAAAAATTGTTAAATTATATTGCAATATTTTTATTTATTTTAGAATCTAGAACCAATTTACACACACAATATTTTTTATGTTTATTTGATTTATCTAAAATTTGTTTCATGATATTCAAAAATATTTTATGAAAAAAATTGAAAAACAATAAATTACTAATCGTTATCTTTAACATTTTTTTTTTTGTGTACTATTTTTATCCAAAAAAATAGTTGTAGTTATACTTTAAAGTTATATTATTGTTATTTATAATAGTATATACGTAAGCTAATAATTACCAAATAAAAATGTATAACCCCATGACCCGTTCTAATTTAAAATAAGAAAAATTACAAATTGGAATCATAGGTAAACTTAATCTAATTTTAGGCGAAATTCCTATTAGTTGTTCGGTTATAGTTTCGAGCAGAATATTATAATTGACTCTTTCTATATTATTCAGAGAGTGACTTATGTATATGTTAGTTACTCATAACGATGCATATTAATATGGGTATGTCTTCCAACCCATTAGTTATCCGTATACAAATCCTTTAGAGGTCAATTTATTTCACACATTATACCTAATTGTTTTTTTCAAGTAGGAATACATTTAGAATAAGTCGAGTAGAGAACTAACAAAGATACATTTTTGTTATAGAAAACATCACATAATAATAACAGCCGATATTATTTTATAAGATAATCCACTAAAGTGGATGAATATGATTTACAATTTATTGTGTTATGAAATTAAATTTTAAATCAATGATTATACTATTGAAAAATGATTTTAAGTGGGGTTTGGTTAAACTTATCTTGATAACATTTGTTCAAAATAATTTCAACGTAGATTGTCTTCCTGGGTAGAGAAACTAATGAAAAATACTGTTAAATGAGCTTTCCAAAGCACTACCAAGATAATATGACTGTACCTACCTACTACAAAGTGTACTAAATATACGTCCTGTTTATAGATAAATAAATTTGTTTAAAACAAAACATTACGGTAACCCCAATATTTTCATTTAGTATCTGAAATATGATTTATTGTTAGAAAAATAAAATAAAAAATAAAAAGCCTTCTATTATTGATCAATAGTATATAAAAAATGAATGAATTCAGTATAACATAATATATATCACTAAATATAAAATATATACCTATAACGCAACTGACCCATCGTAAAAATAATCCAAAGTGCATATGAATATTATTGTTTGACGTGGGTACTTATTAGTCAACCTGATATGTTATCGAATATATTATAATATATAAACTAATATAAGCTTATAAATTAAATTTGTTACTGTTATTTTGAATTTTCACGTTCACCTTTGTAGGTATATGATTCTTTTAAATTTATATTTATTAATTATTGAATGTTTTGATATAATTAAAACACATTGGTAATTAGTACTTCTCTTACATCTATATTACTATATCGTTTATGGCTTATTTTATTTGCATGCTTATATCAATAGATTAGTAAAGTTTCACAATTTAATATGTTGATACCTATAGGTACCTACTATAATATAATAAAACATTTTTTAATTTCTAAATCATATATTTATAGAACTACGCCAACAATAAGGATTATGTTTGCTTTGTACGTTATTGTAATTTATAACATTTCTCTGCTACATATTGTAACAAATTCTCACATTGTAGATAGGTACATATAAATACCTAGAATAAAATGTACTTACATAATATATATTTTAATTAAATTAGAATATGTAGTGATATCAAAACAAAATAAATACACAAAATAGAATACAAGTAGTAGAGGCCATACACAATAAACGAAATATTAATATAATACAATCCCAGACGGACATTTTTTGTTTAAAAATATTATTATAACATTATAATAACGAATAATATTAGTATAATGTTATTATAATACCTAATATTATAATAGTATCATTACAAAATGCTGTCTGGGATATACCTAGTATTTTCAACTAATAGAAATTTAAAAATAGTTGTTCAAATAAAACTTTTATGGTGTAACCATTAAAATAATTATTTCATCACAATTTTATAATTCGATTGGATTGTAAAATCGCATTAAATGGATTAAACAAATTTTCTTTTTCTAGTCAATGTTATTAGTATTGTCTTGGTTTCAAGCACTATAATTGCAGCTTTAAAATATTAATCAGTGTGTTTATTTTTATTTTTTTTTAATACATCAAATGCCATTTGATTTAGGTACATTGTAAATTATCAGTTACTCAGGTTACTCAGACACCCAGGACCCAAAATAAATTAATTTAATTTGGTATGGGATACCCTTACTTGGAGACGAGTCAAACGATATTAATAAACGAAATCACTACATCACCGTGCTCAGATACACCGATCGGTTAAATATAAAGTAGAACACAGGTTAAGAGAACATCACACAAAGGTTTAATAATTCTTACACTTTATTTTACATAAAATATGTTGAATATAGAATCAAAAGTTACTTCACAAAATATTTGTATACCCGTTTCTATAACATCTAGTTAGTAAAGTAGTAATTTCAAATGACAGTTAGGGTATCGGTAAAACAATAAAAATATTAATGTATTCTGCGGGTGAAAAATAAAGACAAATCACTTGGAATGCAATTAATGAAATGTTTTCCTAATGCAAATATTTTATCGTAAATTTGATATCCTTTTGTACATGGGAATATAGGGAAATTATATTGTTTGTAAATTAATTGTAATTCGCATATTTATTCTAACAACTTTATGAAGTCACAAATTCAGTTTAAATAATTTAATCGTAAAAAATATAACCACCTTAAATCAAGTTTAAATTATAAACTATTTAGGTGTCTCCTTAAACTTACTTCACATCAATAGCTGAACCACGATTTAAAATATATATAGTTAGTAACTTCAAAACTTAATTATTAATATACCTACCTGCCTAAACTAAACAATATATTAGTTGTATAGAATACTAATAGGTAATAAATTTATGAAAACATATTTTAGTCGTATTCTCTAAATGTACATAACTATACAATTCGTTAATATAAATATAAAAGTTTGTTTATATTAAATTGTTACTCAAATATGGTTCAAGTAATTATAGGTAGGACCGACATTAAATACCACAAATATATAAGAAGAAAATGAATTCATATAGGTACCACATTCATATTGACTCAAAAAATGTCTAGGTTAAAGAAAAATAAGGCGAAGAAACATTAACTGTAAAAACCGAGTAAATATTAAATTGTACAAAAGTTCTCAAGTTATGACTTTGGGTGAAGAACTTGTTTACGCCTCAAGTGGTAAATAAACTTATCTTCGTGGTACTAAGAGGTTTATATTTTGTTTCATGTAAAAAAGACATATTATAAAAATTGTCTGCTGCCAATTCTTGTTTTCTATTATGTTCACACATTTTTATCGAGAAAATTAAAATTGTTACATTTTATAAGAAAAACGTTTTCTTGAATTAAACCAATGCTAATAGGTGTTAATAATTATAACTTTTATATTTTTTAAGTAGATTTTATTTACATTTCAAAATATATAGCCACATTTATATGATTCAGTTATAAATAGTGGCCAAGATATTTTCTCAGTAAACATCGTAAAGTTGCTATTACGTATATGGCATATAATATATTATGTTACTTAATATAAAATATAAATAATAAAAGCACAGCTAAAGTTCTGTTGCTGGATGGTTTCTTCAACAAAATAATGAACATGTTCTTTTATTATTCGTTTAACACTCATGTTTCTACTGTATTGTACCATGAATATACAGATTTAAAAATTATGGAAAACAAAAAATAATAATAATAACGAAAAATATATTTAAAACAAATATTATTACAATAGTCAATATGTTTGTTTGTGTGTGTCTTGTTTGTGAAGGGTTACCATTTCTTACAGAAAATGAAACAAATATTTTAATTGTTAGATTTAATTTGAGATCTGTATTTTATATTTGGTTAACAGCGCCCAAAATTCAGTATTAAACATATTATGTGTACGGTGTACCTACTTTACATTTAACAGAGTTTAAGATAGGGTAAATCCGTAAGTCCACTGTCATTATTTAATTTGTCATGTTCATCACCGTGAAGGATCAGCAATAATTAATAAATATAATATTATCTACAATACAACATCAAAGGCTTAAAAACGGATGACCCATATTATGCAAATCCACATTTTTTGGACCATATTCATAAAACTGTTATCAATAGATTCAGCAAGATTCCTAGTTTCAAAGCCTAATTTTTAGTTTTTTGTGAGTCAACAACCATTTCTTGTTGCCATTGGTAACAGAAATAATATATTTAGTTATTGTGATTGAATATAATTTACTGAAATAAGTGTGTTAAAAGTCTGTGTAGTTTTATTTTACGTATTTTAAAAAGTTGTAAATTTACGTGCGCGACAACTCTTGACTAGCTGATATTAGTAAAATATATACCTAATTTATTAATAATATTTATTTATATTATAATAATTATATAATTTAATTCATACCAGCTTACATTGCCTACCTATTGTTTATATCGTACCCATATACCTACCATAATTTTTTTCCCCACCATATCCTAGATTAAGTATTTTTTTCTTATAATATAATATTTTGTTGAATGTTTTAAAATAATATATTTTTTGTTGTTATTGAGATACGTTTATTGTTATATACATACACAATTTACTTCACTTATAAATTAAAAATAACACGTAGTTTTTTCTTCAACGATAAAATTAATATTTTCTATATTCAATTCACTAAAACTATTTTGACCATAAATGTATTAATTTTATTGAAAAACAATGAAATACCTAATGAAAAATAATTACTTTTTTGAAGTTTTATAACATGGGATAAAATATTTTAATATTTTATACGTTTTACAAACATACATTAAATGCTATATATTATACACGTAGGTATTTTAGGAGGTATTAAAATGATATGCATATTCATGTTTGTTCATATACCTACCTCATACATACATTATACGTACAAAATGAGCAAACTTATAATATATTATTAAAACTATTTTATTTTATTTTTTATTTTTTAAAACACAAAAAAATATAACATAATGCAAGATACGTTTATAAAATATGTGTGAGAAATTTAATTTAATTTCTCTGATTAATTTAAATTTAAAAACTGTATTAAGTATGTGTCATCCTATAATTAGTTAATACCACGATTATCTAGATAACCGTGGTTAATACCTACTTAACATAGGAGCAATTTCAACTTATGACTTGGGGGGGCTTAATATACTAAAGGCAAGCAGACCATTGCAATATAGCATTTTAAAATTATATGTCCTAGGTTTCTGGGGGGCTATGGCTAAGTTTGGGGGGGGGGCTTAGTCCCCAAGCCCCCCTCAATTTTCCCATATGCTACTTAATGATGGTTAATGACAAAACATCCATCTACAGTGACATTTGATTTACATGTGTGAATAATATGATTATAAATACTCCGAACATCATACCATATTTTCTTTGGTCATAATATGTAGGTACTATAAAAACGTTTTATCATATAGTAAATTACTCATGTCGAATTGTTAGGTATAGACGTTTAGATTTAAAATGTAAAACGTAGATTGCATAATATTATGTACTGTATTTATTACTAGATATTTTAGAGTTTTATCTGAAGTTTTCATTTATTGTAGGCTTACTATTTGCTTTATATGTAATAAATGGTTTCAACTGTTAAAATTTTAATATATTACATTTTTCTTAATTTAATAAAGATAATATACTATCGATTGTGGCGCCTGTACAAACATCGCAGATGTATACAAAGTCAACATAACTGTCTGATAATTCACTCATAAAAATTCGCATATGAATATAATTTTACGACTAGAAATTTAAATAAACTTGTTGTAACATTGATGAGTACACATTCCAATCCACCACAAACTTTTGGAAACGAAAAAACTGACATTGTTTTACAACTTTTATATAAAAATAAAACCAGAAAAATATCATACAATAGACTACTTTACATTTATCACAAACTCTATAAATAATTTAAAAATTTAAAACAAACACCAAATTATAATGTTGCATTGTGACCATAGGCGCAAATCGGGGGGAGGGAGGCTTGGAGGGTGCTAAGCCCCCCAAACTTAGCCTTGCCTCCCCCCAAAAAAAAAACCTAGGACAAACATTTTTAATAGGCTATATTGCAATGGTCTGCTTGCCTTGATACGGAGCGTCGTTCCGGGACGTCCGTGATCGTAAATAACAATACACTTTGTATATCGATGTAGTCTTTTATTATATAATCAATATATTATATTATAATATCAGGGGCAAGTTATCCCAGGCCACGCGGCTGGCTTAAAGAAGCGGGCCGCAGCGGGTGGGTTCGGGCCTGAAGAGGCGCGAGTCATATACAATAGTAGGGACGTGTCAGTCTGTAGTATGTAATTATATAATAATAATGGGAGAGTCGGAATCGTCCGTGCACGGGCTCGAGCAAGTCGTACGTGGTACGATTCTTCCTCGCGGTGACACGACTCACCGAAGGGGGGACGTGGTATTACTTGCCGACTCTGTGGAGAATCGTTTGATCGGACCGTGTTGCAAGGTCGGTTGCCCGTGAGTCTTGGTAATCGTCCGTCGGTGGGTGGCTGGCTCCGTGTGAACGTTCGGGAACGCCGACACAGGATCGTCGAAATACGTCGGAGTGCTCCTGGCCGTCGATTGATCGGTTGAGTTCAACTTCGTGGCTGTCCGCTAGTATCGACCGATGAGTTCAAAATGGGTTCCGGTGATTGGTTACGTGCGTCAGCTAGTCGGATTGAATAGACACCGTTCGTCGACGTACGGTAGACAATCCGGGTTGATGTCGTCGATCGGTTTTATGGTGCTGGTTAGCCGGGTTAGCTCGGTGCTGTATGAGTTTCGACGGCGTTGAGCAGTCGAACCGGGCTGGTGTGATCGAGATACGTCGTCGTCGGCTGGCTAGGCTGAATTGGCTTCGTCGGCGTTGGTCGTGGTCGATGAGGTAACTTGCTGCTGTTACGTCGGGTGGTCTTCAGGTCTTATTTCTTCTATAGTGTTTGAGTTATTAACTTGTAGAAGGTAGATTGAAGACTGATGATTTGACCGCTTGCTTTCTTTGCTTTGGAATGGGAGCCAAGAAGGACCTTAGTTGTGTTGTTAAGTGTCAGGCGGTGCCTATAACTTATTATTTGAGTTTTTATGGCTGGTTTTCAGGATGTGGAGTAGATTTTTTTTCGCAAAAGAGATTGGCCTTGGTCGGTGTGTATATAGGTAATAATGTATTATAATCAGTGGTATGTATCATAAAAAAAATTGGTGTTGCTCAAATAATTTTAGGAGACCTACCCCTCATAATACTGTCATACCGACCATTAAAATGACCTATTTTTTCATCCATCACTACCCACCCA
>WHPZ01573157.1:0-26193 GCA_016617965.1 Macrosiphum rosae | reverse complement strand
AAAAAAAATATAATGATTCTGCCGAAAAATTAAAAAATATTGTTGACGATTATTATAATATTCCAACAATTCAATATTTAAAAGGTATCGCGTATAATTTTTCATTGCAAGTATAAATGACAAATATAATAATTTATTTTAATTATATTATAATATTATATTTTTTAGCGAGTATAAATGACAAATATGAAGTATAAATGTATTAATTCTATAATTATATGTATGTGCAAATAATTTATTTTAATTATATTATAATATTATATTTTTTCACTCTATATGTATTCGCTCATATTTTTATTCGCTCATTTTGTATTCGCTCTTTTTCATTCGCTCATTTACGTTCGCTCTTTTTTTTTCGCTCAATTGTCGTAGAACCAAATTAATAAGTTAAATTACTACAATATTTTAGTTTTACAAGAAATATTAGAAATGGATTTAATGATAATCTTATTTATGAGTTATGAGAGTAAATGATGAGTTGTGAAAGTTATGAGAGTAAATCAAAAATTTTATTTCTATTTATAATTTGATCCAAATAAATAACTATGTGTTTTTTTATCAGAAAATTACAAACTATACAATATTTTATGGTATACCGAGTGATTCTTTTATCAAAGAACACTCATTATTTAAAAACCTATTTATGTTATTGAAAATATTAATTTGCATGATTTTAAGTAGTTAGAAATTATAATACAATATTTTTGAAAAAAGCTTAAATTTTTATTTTTATAATTTTCAAGTTTATAACTTTTTTTAAAGACAACATACATTTTTAAATCATTGTTTCAAAGCAGAATGATTTTCAGAATACTTTGATGTATTAAAATTGTATATTGAATTAGTAGTTTATGAGTTATAATTTATAAGTTTTTAGAGTTTAGATTAGTGGAGTGAAGTAGTCATAGGTACGACTATCTAATCGATATCGAAGTCCCTCCAGGCGTCCATCTGATTGGTTTGCTGACGATCTTGCGGAGAACTATCCAAGCCTTCCAGAATATCTGCTGTCGTTTAATAACTGGAACACCCTGGTAAATCTCCAACAATGCAATAAACTCTGACCTAAGAATCTGCTCTGTCAACAAAACTGCTACCATATACTACAAACGCTTCCACACAAAACTTCAATCCAACCCCAACCAGCTCTTCAGGGACCTTGCAACACCAGCACTACCCGGAAACCCAACTAGACAACTCAAGCGGAATTGGTTCCGCGACTTAAACATTTTATAAATTGTTTAAATTAAATGTTATTGTAATAAATTGTAAATGTTATTGTAAAGCCACTAGGTGTCTAATGAGAGATTTCCTACCATGTTATCATTAGTTCATAGTTTTTTTTTTTCACCATAATTATTACTTATTGAACAGCCCTGTATAGATTGTAATATTTTCAAAATAAAGTCATATTTAAAACAAAAAAAAATCCATAGTAAAAATGCAAAAAGTTTCTATTAAAAGCAATATTTAACAACAAAAAATGCATGCACAAAAATATTTGTTAGTAGCTTTGTAGTTATTAAATTAAATTTACTAAAGACAAACAATAGTTAACTAACCAATTATTTAAGCTATTATTAGTTAAAAACAATACTTGCCATCCAATGCCTTTTAGACATTTCTGTAGAATCTAAAAAAAAATCAAAATTAAATTGCCCAGGATAATCTTCAGTACAAATTTGTAAACCAGTTTGTCTTAAATCTTGGTAATAAGATTCTGATTCTTCACTGCAAGATGGTGATTCAGTTTCGGCTTCACTATTGACCACCTAACATATATCATTTGCAGTATGTAAATAGTTAAGTTAATACTTATTATATTATCCTTATAAGTTATAGTTATAGGTATGTTTTTTTTTTTTGTTAAACTAAGATACTACAATACTTGCATAGATAAACGTGAATAATAACTCACCTCAATTATTTCCTCATTTTCCAATTTAATAGTATCCATTACAATATTACATGCGACACGTGGAACAATATGAAATATGAATAATTGTTACAAGTTTAAAAGTTTAACATTCTGGGCGATTGTGAAGCATGTAATGACAAGTTATTTCAAGTCTAAACAAGTTCAGACTTTCAGAGATAAGATTAAAATACCATCGGAACCACTGCCATGGTAACAACAAGAAACAACAACAGTTGTTTACGTACCGTGGACGAATTTACACACAACCTTTTGTTCTAAAAGCTATTTGTTCTAAGCATTATTATCATAGACCTGATAACAGGTCTAAGTTTATTTCATTATATAATCATATAATATAACCGTGTTCTAAGCATAGACCCAAGGTATATCAATACAGAATACACCTTGCATAGTCCAGCTTATTCCTTATAACTTAAATCATAATAATAAACCATAATATAAGCCTGAACTATAATTACTATGAGGATTAAATATTTGACTCTTGAGGTTTTCATTAGAGCCGTGGTCATGACTACAAGACGTAGTAGTACGGGCGTCGGGCTTTAATAATTATTATCTGTTATCTAATAATATGCAATATTCTGTATGTTATTCCATGAAAACGTGCATTATCAACAATCAGTCATTATTATTTATTATCAGTAAAGTTTCTAAGCACGAAGAAATACCTACGTATTATAAATTAATAATTATAATTTATAATTTTTAAGTAATAATTTTTTTTTTTAATCGTGATATAAATTCATAAATGTTTAGCCGTTGGTGTATACGCTATAAAGCAATGTATGATGTTATATAAGTGTATTATATGTGTATAATACACTAATAAACATATGTCTTACAGTATGTATCTACGATAAAAAAATGTCAATGCAATTTAAAAAAAAAAGAAGAAGAATCTCAATTTTGTCTACTAAAACCTGAGCAGTATGGCTGAATTGAAACAGAAACTTAAGAATCTCTTAGACACCAAGGTGTGTTTATAAACTTAACTATTTTGAATAATATATTCATGTTATATGGAAATATCTATTTGTTTTTTTACATTTTTAATTATACATAATTTTAGCTATAGTAATTACTAATTATAGTATATTATTGTAAGGGATTCACTCTGTATACACCTTCTGGTCAGGGGCGGCTCCAATGGGGGTGAGTGGGGGCTAGGGACTGCCCCTCCAAGCTGTATTTCCAAACAATTTTATACTGTTCAAAAAATTACAAAAAAAATCATTGGAATTTTCTGAAAATTTCGACTTACCTCCCCCCCTTACCATGTCTCTTGAGCAACCCCTGCTTTTTTCGCAAGCGGAGTATGGTGACAATACAGCTCACTACGACACTACGTATACACCGTGGTGTTTCTCGACGTGAAATTGTAGAACTACAGTGAACTGTATTGTCATAACATTTTTACCAAACAACGGGTGCACAAAAAAAAGTGGGTTTTCTCATTTGGAAAAGAGTATATTAAAAAAGGAACAATTTGGGGGCCTTTATGTTTTTTCCTTATTAATCTGTGTATACATTTCTCCCATACTCTACTATCAAGTTTGTATATTTACAAATAGCTTTCAATAAATTTAAATTTAGATAAATATATATGTCTATTTAATATTTATCCAGTATGTTTAGGTATGCCCCTCTCCCCAATCAACACCTTGTTACGCTTAAGTGAGAGACTGGGAGTCAGCCGCCAAGCCCATGTATAAAGATATTTTATAATTTATTTAATGTCATGGTTAAAATAGTGGAAATTCTTCTAAATATTTAAAAAAATGTACTTATTGTTTTAAGTAAACAATAAAATTTGTATGATCGATAAATTTCGAGTCCCTGTGAATATTATTTTATATTAAAATATTTTGAATTACAAGATAACTAAACATTTTATTTTTTTTTAAATATCCAATTAAGTAAAATTAAGAACATTGTATTATACTAATTTTAAGCTTTTTTACTCACAAACAAAAATTTTATCAAACAATGTTTTTATTTTATTTTAATATTTGTACATATAATAAATTACTGTTGTTTGATTTATATTTTTATAGACTGCTGTGAAAGTACCGCTCATAGGATCACAAGACTTTCAGGATATTTCTAGCAAAAAAAGTGACTCACTTTTATTAAAAGCTGTGAATAATGAAAAATTTGTTGAAAAACGTGATGCTGAACTTATATCAAATATAGATCAAGTATATTTTAACAGTTCTGATTTTGATTTTGCTAAATTTGAGCTAGAAGTATGTCTTAAATTATTATTAAATATTATTTATTATATATAATCTGATCATCGAGAAAATAAAATGTTAATATTTGCTCTTCATATTGATATATAATTATTTATTATCACTGTGCTATTTTTTTCTCGGTGAACCAATCATTTTGAATATTATTTTAATAACATATTACTAATTCTAGAAATTGCCAAGAGTTCTTGATAAAAAATTGATTGCCAATGATGTAAAAAATCTAAGGGCACAACATGAAATTGTTGAGAAACAGTTGCTACAGTTGATTCTTGAAAATCAAGCTGCATGTGATGATGAATTAGACAAGTAACTAATTTTTATAATTATTGTGAATTAATTATTTATATTATTATTATTAGGTATCTTATTTTTTTTTATTTTTTTTACAGAATTGGAAAGTTACAAAATAATTTAAAATCTAGTTTAGAAAATTGTGAATATGCTAAGAATTGCTTAAAACTAGCTAAAAGACAAATCACTACAGCTGGTTTGGGTCTTTTGGGCAATTGCAGAAAAAAATCTTTAATCCTCGATTTATTAAATTCTTTAAATAGTATCAAAATGCTGGTAAGATAAAATACAACAGTTTGTTTTTATAATTTCTTTAAAAAAATGTATATTTTTAGTTACAAACTGAAAAAAAACTTGAAGAATTAGTGTCTCAAGCTAACTATGCTAAAGGAATAGCATTACTTTTAGAATGTACTCAAGGTGCTTCCCCTTTTAAACAATTTACTTGCATTGCTGCATTATCCGTTAAACTCCAAGATGCATTAATTATGACAGAAGAGCAATTAGACATTGTTTTGTCAAATGTATGTAAAATAAAACAATTGTTTAAACTATATCGATGGTGGAAAGGAAAAAGGGCGTAAACGACGTTTTTGACAAAAATGTTTTTTTTTTTCAAATTAAGGCGTAAACGACATAATTCTGCATCGATTGTGCCACCCGATTATATTATCTGTTGATTATTGATGAAGTTATATTCGATAATAAAACAATCGATAGTTGCAAGGCGTAAACGCCATCTATAAAATAAAAGAGTAACCATCAAATAACAGGCTTAAGCGACAGAACAATATTTTTTAGTTGTTTGGTTCTCCTGTAAAATTTATAAAATGTCGCTTACTCTGTTTTTCCTTTCCGTTGATATTTGAAAATAGTGAAATAGCAATATATTTATTATATAAATATGTTTATATAGATGTGTTTCAATTTTGATAATGAAAAGTATTCAGCTGTTCAAGAAGCTTATAGACGCTTGGGTAAAACAAGAATTGCTATTGACCAATTGCATATGCATTATACATCAGCAGTCCACAGTACTTCGTTTGATACAATCAATTTATTTGTTAATACAGATAAGGTGGAAAACAATAAAAACTCATTTGCCCTTTTGTGCCAGGTTATAATTTGTTATATTTCATTTGTTTAATTGCTTGTGATTTATTAAACAATGTTACATTATTTTCAAAATAGTGTGTTCCTGATGAACAATTAATTCCATGTCTTATTGCATTGAGTAAAATATTTTGGAACATATTACAAAGCTATAAGAAAGCGGCAGATTGGCATAGAGAATTTAAAGATATTAGTACAGATAGTGAAGGTATGAATATAGTATTAGTATTGTGTACACAACTTTTTTAACTTTGTATAAAGATTTTGATAACATGTTAATAATTTCAATAAGATTTTTATTATATTTATCCGTGCGTGTTCCAGATGATATTGAAGAATATGTAAATCAAGAATATATTAGTAAAAAATTTGAAATAGGTCCAACAAGGTTGTGGGGTGACATCATTACCAAAATATCTAATTTAGTATTCAATTCAAATATGACAAAATTCAAATTTGACGACTTTCTTCAAGTGCTGTCCATACTTAACAAGTATTAGAAATTAAAATATTATTAGAACATATGCAATTTAACAGATACTTTTTTCTTAGATTATTTAAATTAACAAAGGTTTATACAAAACTACAATCAGATTGAACTGCATTATTGTCACACTTATTAAGAATTTAAAATCATTTAAACTATGAAGATATCTGATTTTTTTTTCATATATAATATGTAGATTCTACACCAAATAATTATACTATTAATATTTATTAAGTAATCGGTTTTTCTTGTTCATCGAAATGTACATGCGAACTGCACTGTAGTCTCGACGGTCTTATATTTACTGCCTCTCGTAGTATCGTATTCAATTAAAATTTTATATTAAATCTTTATAAAAAATGAATTGTAATAAAAATAATTAGGAATGTGTATGTTTTGTTATGTCTACTATGTAATTTGTAATTTAAAATAATTATTATAATTTTGGTTATGATGACATGAGATGTTTTGTAAAAAAAAAATTGGTAAGGGGGTCCGCGATTTCTAAAAATCTTTCATCAGGGGTATGCGATCTACAAAAGGTTAAGAACCGCTGAACTATATCATGTTATTTATAATAAAACAATAATTGAGTGCAATTTATTATTTATAATATAATATTATATTTTAGGCATATTAAAATTGGTGAAGAATTTTGTAATAGTAAATCGGAACAATTACAAAATGATACTAAAAAGTCTTGTATCAGTTATTTTCATACCTATCATAAAAATTGTCTGGATGAGCTTACAATATTTTTTGAAAACGAAAGTTGGACTCCTTGTCCAGTGAAACGTGAATTTAATTTATTTCAACTGCAGGTAAGAAAATAATAAAATATTTTGAATGATTATTCAATAGAATTTATATACATTTACTTTTACCATAAGGAATATAGAACAATTAAAAATCATATTCAAAAAACTGATTCTTCTCGTCTAACTCATAGTAGAAATTCATCTATGGACAGTAGCTCTATTAGTACAAGCGAATATTTTCATTTCACGTCAGATAAATCACCGTTTGATAATGATTTAAATACTACCTACTGTGAAGATATATTAGATATAGAAGTAATAACAAACATATATTTTAATATATTTTATGCATTTTTAGTAATGTATGAATGGTTATTATATTTTTTTCTAGATGGATGGAAATAGTGTTTGTAGTGATGATACTAATAACAGTTATGAAGACACAGACAATGATAATATAAGAGCAGATAATTATGAAAAGCCACCTTTGCTTACAAATACAACACTGACAGTAATGAGACATTGTGGAAAATACTTAAAAATATGTAACATATTAAAATCAATATCAGAAGATGTAGTCACTTGCTTATGTCAGCTGTTTGAATATTATCTGTACTCAGTCCATTTGCTATTCACATCAGACATACTGGTAAGTACAAAATGCATTGGCTGAATATTATTCATTAAATTACCTTGTATGTTGTTTGTAGCCTCAGATATGTAGTGGTGTAAATAGTGTAAAACTTCAATCAGTAATAACTAGGATATGCAACACTTTGATTCAATGTAACCATGAAAATGAAACAAATCAAGATCCATTTGTAAGTATTTACAATACAGCAAGGCTAGGAAAGTTAATTAATATATGTAACTCTTTAATTTAACTTAATATGTAAGAAAAATGTATGTTAAGTTTAAAGATTAAGTTACATTTATTTGTTTTGAACTTGTCAAAGTGAAAAAAAAAAAAATATGTACCTTGACTTGCACTCTAATGCACAATTAGGAAAACTAACTGATAAAAGTATATAAACAAAAATAATACATAATATAAGAGTAATACTAACAGAAACTAGGTTTTCCAATGATATTTTTTAAGACATCATCATCAACATCTCTTTAAAGTAGCTTAAATACAAAACTGAGTAATCTGTTAGTGTTATTGTTTTTGTCATGTATTTGGGTGGAACTGTAATTGTCTATGGAAATTTATATAAAGTAGTATTTATATTTTATATAAATTATTATGATCCCTATTTTTATCTTGAAAGAGTACATTCAACACTTCAAAGGTCTACAATTTAGTATTTACAATATTTATAACATTACTTATAAATAATAGTTGTAAATTATTATTTTTTTTCTTTACAATTTAATATTTTTAATTGATGGGATTCGTATTAGGAAATAAATAATGCTACTATAAATTTAATTAAGGTGTGGTGCCGATGTAATTTTTTCAACAAAAACCCCTTAATGAGAATAAATATCCTGTTCTATAGAATCCACCAAATTTGATAATTTTTTTTTTTTAACCAATAAAGGGTAATATTCTACAATCCTCATTGAACTCCGTTTTTAAATACTTTAACCGCAAAATGTATAATATTTCTTCAAAAATAATGCTTTTTTTTTATTATTCATGATACAGCATCAACTACTAGGTTATTAGCTTGAAACAAAAGAAAACAAACTAGTTACATATAAATAATACAGTAGTTTCCTTAAACTAAGTTGTACATATCAATAAGTTTTAGAAATGTGATGATTTTATTGGTGTTGTTTTGGATTGAGCTGAGCGCTTCGAAGAGGTTGTTACTTGTTAGGCATTTCTAAGCTTTTTCTATATGATTTTGACAGTAGATAGGGAGGTGCTTGACTGTAAGAGGTTCTTTGTAGGTTGGGCACATTACAGGTTCTTCTCTGCTCATAAGATGTCTATAGGACGTCTTTGAGTGACCTATACATAGTCTTTTGATAACTACTTCATCTTTGCGATTTGATGTATGGGGTTTGGGCCAGTATATGGTTGTATTTTTAATTTCCCTTGAGTTTATTATTAGGTGTATGCCGCCATTCAGATTCCCATAAATTGGTACAATAGGTTCTGACCTTCCTGTGGCTGTCAATGAGTGAGGAGTAGGTGCGTATTTCGGTCAGAAGCTTATTAACTGTTTCACAAGCCACTTTGTTAGCTTTCTCATTGGCATCTATTCCACAATGGCCTAATATCCATATAAACCGTATGTTCTTGTTAGCTTTCTCAATGGTGCTGCTTATTTTAATTGCTAGGGTGCAAGAGTACAAGTTATACTTCAGATTGTTAAGAGCGCTGAGCGAATCTGTACAAATGTTAATGGTCGAATCGGGCAGTTCAATGGCTAGATGGACTCTCTTGAGGAGTACAAAGTATTCCGCCGTATATAGATACTGTTATGGTCTGATAGTTTGTATGATAAGGATTGGTCACCGTTTATGATAGCGATCACAACACTCGAGTTGGTTTTGGAAGAGTCTGTATAAATTTGTGGGTTAGACCGAGAAGCGTCTATGATTTTTTACAAATTATACTATACCATTATTGAAATAAAATAAAAATCTGAGTTCTTCGAAAAAAAATTTGAATTCAATGATAAAATATTATTGTATACGAAAAATGATTCTGAGTGGAGACAGTCTGTACACTCTGTAAAGTCATAGTAAGAGTTCAACAGCGCTCCTGGCCATTTAGCATACTTTCACCCTTGTATATTTTCATACTTTATTGTATAGTTTTTCTTGTTTATAATTGTTTGTTGTGAAATAGGTCGAAATGAAAAGTGTTAACTTTACAGGAAAATTTTTTAATATTAAATATTATATATTACATTTCAGATTCGAGAACCAGTAACACTTCATATGTTAAGTCTGTCAGATGCAAACAATTTATATAGCATTTCTGAACGAATTGTGGCTGTAGAATCATTAGTGTTTTTAGGAGAACAGTACAAGCTATTACATTCTTATTTGAATACATTATTAACATCAGATACAAGCAGTTATTCATTACAACAATTTTTTAATCAAGTACAATTAATTATTTATTCTAACAGCGTTTAATGATGAAGCATAATAACAAATCATAAAACCAATATTTTTGGATTATTGATTTGTTACAAAGACATAAAATATTAAATATTTGTTTAAGACTGTAGCAGTAGCTGTAGATTTACGAAAACCAGTATATGGTCGAGTGATTTGTAAATCTATTGACTATAATCAAGTACTTGGCATGATGACCAAAGTCAATTGGGAGGTAAAAGATATTATGTGTGAACATAGCGGATATGTTGATTATTTCCTACAAGTATGTAGAATAGAATATGAGAATCTAGTTTTTTTATTTTTTCAATGACTAATAACGTTTATAGGAGTTACGAGCTTTTTTTAAAACTCTTAAAACCTCAACATCAAATATATATTTAAACGAGCAGGTATTAAATTCTATTTGGGAAGCTATAGCTGTTCTAGTATCATCTGTTTTTATCGAAGGGTAAAATTTATGAAATAACTATTCAAATTTTTGTCACCACTCAATATTATTTTTATTTTAGATTTTCACTAGCCAAAAAATGTTCAAATGCTGGCCGAGCATTAATGCAACTTGATTTCACACAGTTTATGTCACAAATAAACTCAATTTGCCCCATCAATCCATTACCACATAAAGAACTAGTTGAAGTGTATATCAAGGCTTATTACTTACCTGAAACATCACTGGAAACATGGACAAGGGATCATCAGGTTATATTGATTTATTAATGTGCTTAATAAATAAAAGAAATAGACATTAATAGCTCTTTGTTTACATATACATTTCAGGAATATACACATAAACAATTATTAGCTGTCATAAACTGTGTGTGTCAAAACAATAAACGGTCACGACAAAAGCTGACAAATTTACTAGAAGAATCTCTACAAAGATAATCTAATTTTCATTACTAAATGTATTAGTTATTCATTTTTAATTATTTTTATTTATTCAGTTATAAATTATGCAATTATTAATAATTGAAAAACATGTTTTTTATGTATACATCAACAGTTCAACCTAAGTCAGTTTATTTCATATCCGTTAAATTAAGTCTTCGTTCAATGATTATTTAGTACTTAATAGTAGATACTATATACTTATTTTATAGCACATACTATTTTTTCAATTTTTTCAGCAACTCCAAAAATTCAAATAGTCATCAGAGTTTCCATAGAATACGTATATTAATCCATTTTTAAATCAAGTAGATTCCACATAATATTTTTTGTCTCTTCCAGTTCTAGAATTTTGGAAATTTTCTTTCCACTTATTATTTATTATCCATAACTTTCAACATTTTTTACCCTGATTAAGATTTTAATCTCTGTGTACTACATATAGGAATTGAGACCTCCCAATTTCCAGGATCTACATTAAATGGTTGAATTGTTTTACCAAATAAAAAAAAGAAAGTTATTCTGTTTCCCAATAGGTAATTTAAATTGAAAGTATATACGTAAAAACTCACTAGGATTCTTTCTTGCAACTTAAAAGTAAATTCTTGCTCTAATATTTCCTCTCTTCGGCAAGATTTGGATACTTATAATTTAATTTTCCAATTCTTATTTTGTGACATTTTTGTTAACTTAGATATTTCATCGAAATATGTTATTAGTAAAGATTATACCATCCAACGCTATTTCTTTTTAAGCATTCTCTTTTACATATATTAAACTGTATAGTCTAATTACTGGAAAGTATGATTAAATAAAAGATTATTGTTAATCACTTAAGAAAGGAGAGTTAAAAAATCAAAAAATATGGATTTATGAATCTAAACGTTGAAAATATGCCCTAAAATTACATTTTTTTCTTTAAATATTTTAATTAATTCAATTTTCTATGTACCCTTCTAAAATCCAATAACACAGCTAATACAGATTTCAGTCTTAATTCAAATTTAAAATAATTGTTGACCTTGATTCAAGAAAAATATTTACGAAAGTGCTTGATTTTTGATAAATTATCAAAATTTCCACTAGAAATGTTGAGTATTTGAGCAGAAAAGTTGTGAAATTTATTGTGTACTTACGAAAATAATGTTAACCAGAAAAGAATATGCAAATGCGTGAAAGTCCTTGCTTTACTAGTTGTGCACACATTTTAGCACTTAAGTTCTAAAGTAAATGCCAAATGACTCATACTACAGAAGTTCCGAATTATTCATCTGACACTTCTGATAAACTCTATAGGCTATAACCATATATTATAATTTAACAATACTCTAGGCTATACTTTTCATAAGCTTTATATTGTTTTGATGATATTTTTTTAGAATACAGAAGAAAAGCTAATGTTCACAAACATTTAACAATTAATCAATGAGTACCTATGAGATGGATTTCAAGAAAGATGATCAGTCAACAACCTACTGACCTACGTCATTTTTTACCAAAAACATGCTGATAAATTTCCTTAAATTTTAATTAAGCTTGCTGAGAGAAATCGCTAAGTGTCAACATTGGGTTCACTTTTTAAATAACACTCTTACTCCCCATGTTAATTTGTGCAAGTCGATGATAGGATTCATTCAAGGTATTACTATATAATATAGTAATACGTATCAGTTTATAAAGATTTATTATATAATAATATATTATGATACTGAATATTTATAATACATATGCTTAATATATGATATATCATTTATCCATACTAATATAGCTTTTCAACTAGGTACTTATGGACAATGAAGGCTGTTATTTCTGATTTAGATCCATTATTGTTCATATTGATATTATCTAAGAAAGTAAGAACTAAGTTAACAATAATTATGAAGTAACAATCTGAGGACATTTTTGATGTAGTATCACAAAATCTAACTAAAAATATAACTATTCACAATACTTAGTTCACAAAAGAATAGTAAGACAGAGGCAACCGGCAGATTATAAATATTTAAAAACTATACAAAAAAATCAATTTGGGTTACTATAATGAAAACATTTTGTAAGGGGCCCGCAGGCAATAACATTTTAAAAAGAAAAAAAAAATTTAGAAAAAATTTTACAGTAGGAGCTATAGTGTTTACTATCAATCATATTGTATTTAGTCTTTTTAATTTTGTAATTCCAAAATTGACTTCAGTCTCACCTTAAAAGGCAATATTATTTTAAATTAAACATTATTTTATGACTATAAATTGCAATCACACATACATTAGCCTGAGCAGGAGTATTTAATTTATTTTTTTTTATCTTTAATACATTTCATTCATTTATTTACATTTTCTAATATATTTAAGCAACGGAGATAGCCTTGATCATAATTATTCGATTAATTAAAATGTAAATTCCTATTTTTTTATAGTTTATTCGATAGTGGTCAAAATGTACTGCTGTATTTAGCTTTCAGCTTATATTGTTCAGTATCATTTTTCTTTTTTTTTGCTTCTTTAAATCAGTCTTCTTTAAAAAGTTTGCCTTCAGGCGCCAACATGCCAATTCGTTTTACTTTAATTTTACTATATTTCATTTTTTGTATACCTAAACAATTTTACATGGGCCAACTATCAGGTATATCTATCTGACCAGCTATACCTTTTGAGTAGGGGAGAGTGTTGTACCTTGAGACCATTTTTATTAAATGTCCCCTAACAGCTCTAATTGTTAATATTCATGTTAATGCTTATTACAATTAATATTGTAGATATAATAAATCTACAAGAGTATTTTTTTTCCAAATCCTAAATCAACTTCCTTCTGAGATAATTTTTTTTTACTTGTACCTTGGAATTTACATTTATAGAAATATAAAAAAAAATTTTAAATATATTACTTAAATTATAAATTACCTAACCGATCCAGTATATAGATAAAATATAACCACTTAATCATAGGTAGTTGATAAAAAATATTGTTTAATTTTTTAAACCTTAAAATTTATGATTTGGTCCAAGGTACATGCATACCAATAATTTGAAAAGAATGTAATTTTTTGGACCTTAATACTAATTTTTTGTCTGAATTGACCACACATTAAATTCTATTCAATATTTAACTTAAAATGGCACTAACCCTAAGAACTTCTATCACAAGTTTATATGTTAAAAATAAAATTTAAAAGACTAAAAATTATTATTTTTATAGGCTTAATTAAATTGTTTTAATTATAAATTCATCAGTGATTTTATTGTTCTAACTGTGTATATATTTCAATGTCGTAGAACTAGTGACTATAATTCCATCCATCAATTAATTCTTTACCAATTACAAAGGCAGAAATAAACATAAGACCAAGGTACATGCGGTTCAAAGTACAATACTCTCCCCTACTCTGAATACCTTTGTACTTTTCATATAATTTAAAAATTTGGTGGTCGTAAACTGCAGTCTCTTCAGAGAATACCTACATAATATTTAATTGTATAGGATTCCCCAAAGAAGATACTGCGATAAGTATTGGACATAAACATGTCGTTAAACTACTTTTAACTTTCCAAAAAACAAAATTATGTAGATAATCAACTACAAAATGTGAAGTATGGTGGGAATGGAAATATATAACTTATAGTAGATAACTGTAAAAGGTAAAACTTAACTTTACCCGGGAAAAATGAACAATCGATATAAAATACAATGCTATAAAAATATAACTAATAGGTGTATCTCGGTTTGTTTTTATCTCAGTTCACAGTGACACAGCTGTTGTAGTCGGCGTAGTGTACCTATCTTTGTGAAATAATTCAACATAGGTCGGCAACCACAAGTCGTAGATTAGATTTTAAAGTACTTTCTAGATTTTTGATATCTTTAAAAATCACTCATATTATTACCAGTATTTTAGTATTTATAAATTTATAATACCTAATTGTATTATAAATTGTAATGAATATCTTTTTAATTATCATTTATCATAATTTTTAATTAATATTAATCTAATAAAATATAAAAGACCACAACACAAACAAGTTTCGGTTCCCCAAGAAAAATATTTTTGAATTACAACAAAATAATATTACAAATTTTACTCATTTTCAAAAGAATAAAAGTAGAATATTTGTAGACTTCTTAAGAGGATGCCACACCCGCATGTGTTGTTTCTGTCTTACAAACGCGTAACATACCAAATTTACGCTCAGAAATTCAAGTTGTATGTTGTTAGCTTAAAAATTAGAGTGAATCAACCATCAACATATTATGAAACTTGGTGGTAAGAACATTATCTGTGTATTGTTGGAAGTTTTTTTACGATAATTCAGTTTTAAAGTGAGTTATAGCGTGTATAATAAATGTAAATTAAAAATGCTCATAACTGACTTAAAAACTTAAGGGAATATTAGCATCATTTAACAACTTTTTAGAACCTAAAACCCATACTTTAGTCATGCATTCAGCTAATGGAACCTTACCGAAAAGAATCGGAACCCTTTAAATATTGGGAACCAAAACCTCACCGAAACCCTTATTTAAATTAATTTCAAAACCGGAACCGATAATTTTACTTTACAAATTTTTTTGTATAAGTATAAAACCAGAACAGGTAACTAATTTTTTATTTTTTAATAACTGAAAAGAAACTGAAACCTAAACTTTAGTTTTTCCTGGAACCGAACAGAAACCAAAAACGTAAAAATAATCAAGGTTCCATTCCTTGCGGCCTGTATGCATTATTTAATTTATATATTACTGTATGCTACTAATATTAAATTTTAATATTACTTACATATTTTTCAAAACTGATTGTAATAAATTATTTTTAACTTTTAATACACAGCCTCTGATATTTTATGTTTTTGCTACTATTTGTTAGTTTATATAGAATGTAAGCATGTACCTACTTGGTTAGATTACCTAACCTACTTGTTAAAAATTCCGATTTCATAATTTTAAAAATCACCCATGTCAGTTAATAGGCTATGGTTTGAATGTTTGATTGTTTATAAAATTGCAAGAATTTTGAAATAATAATATGACTTTTAATTATGACTTAGAAACTCTAGTCTTCTTCTTAATCCACCAATAATTTTTAATCATCAATCATATACCTCACAAACTTACATAACTAACTATAACTTATATATTATATTAAATAAATTTTAAAATTATTAAGAGTTATCATTACAAATATAAAGGTCAATGGATTTGAGGTAGCATTTTTATTATTATTATTATTATTATTATGGTAGATATTAAAAACACAATATGTATTTCTGTATGTATGAATATATTTTTTTGAAAATTCAAACATTAATAATACTAAATTCCAAGAATTACTAATTTCTACCATGTCTAGCCTCTATATTTATGTTTAAACGGTCATATTAATTTTAATATTAAGGTTAAATAGTAATATTTAGGTTTAAACTATACAAATCTTTCTTGTTTTATGATTGTATTAATGAAAACATTATGTAAACAGTAAACATAGAATGGAATGTAGTTTAATGATTGACCACTGACAAAATACACAAAAGGGCTTTAAAGACAATATTTTTGAGTTAACCCAGAACTTTGGTTGACAATAATAACTTTATGATAAACTTAAATAACTTTGATCTTTTATGAAGCAATAAAGTATCGATAAACGAAGATAGCAAGCACTCCCATCGTCAAAGGCAGCAACCACGATTTCCAAAGACTAGAAAATAAAAAAACCTGTATTATTCATAATGTATTAGAAAGAAAAATATAAAATGAAAACATGTGTATAACTATATTTTTATTTCAATAAAATTAACATCATCTTTCTTACTTATCTATTTTAAATAAAATATATAGAATGTTATAACATATTAGTACAATCAAATTTTAAATGATATTAAGTTAATAACATAATAAACCAGCATGCACTTATAGATATACTCTAGTAGCAAAAAAAATTAAAGTGTACTTCTACATAAAATATATTTTGATATCTTTTATCATTTTTTTTTTATGAAAATAAAATAAAAAAAAGTACTTTTTCTTATATAATCATAAGTATTCATTACCATAATATTATATACTAGGTATAAAAAAAAATATGTGGGAAGTTATCAAACTTAATTATTAAATAACATATTAATTTTAAGCAATCATACATTTCCACTTCTTTCATAATACTATTGAACATAATATAATGTGCTAAGAAATATAAATTGCAATAAATAAAGAGTAAATAATTTGAATAATTAAAAGGTCGGTAATATTGCAGTTACAACTATATCACAGCCCACAGGAAATGTTATTGTTAACAGTTTCATTAGAAATATGAAGTGTTATGTTATAACTATAACGCCGTGTCCTAGCCGATTTGCACCCATGCGGAAAAAAACAAAATAGCTTGTATTTCACCGCATGCCGCCAACGCATTGCGTGCAGAACAGCATGGTCAATATATAAATTGCATGCAATCGCCCACACTAGCTAGGACGTTACGTAAGTAATCTATGGTCAATGGACAAGGTTGATTCAGTTTTTAAATTAGGTTTACACTTAAATAATACATTAAAAAAATAGTTTAGTGAGTAATATAATAGCATACACTAGTTAATATAATAAACAATTATATACTTGAACATTACATTAAAACTGGCAGGTTAAATTTTAGTATAATAGTAAAATACATTTGGCTGGTATTAAAAAAATGTTTATAGGTACAACTCATATTTAATGTAAAAATGTAAAAGTATTTTCAATTTAGTATATAGGTACTATATTCAATGTTTGTAAAACAAGAGTTTGTTCTTATGCCCCACTCACCCTGATGGTACACCTTAGTTTATTTATTTAAAATGTTAGCTAATAGTAATTCATAATAGATAATAACCATGTTAAACTATAAATGAAAATAAGTATACTCAAAACAAAATTGTATGTCCTAGTAGGGACAATTTAGTCATAACTTACCTTAAAGTATAATACATTTTTTTATTTGCAATATTCTTAACATTAAAAAGGTCGACAAGTGGGTACAAGTGCTGTACAGTAGTTGTAATGGATATGTTATAATTAAATACAATGATAAACCATTTTATACGAAAAACGATTCTGAGCGTTTAGCATAGTCTTATAATATTATTATTTTATATTTGTTGCTATGGTGATGAGCAAATCGTTAGAAATTAAAATCCCGCTTTTAGAGTTTTTTTTGGTAATTTGTTGTTAGTTTTTCTAGACGCTTTCTAAAACAACTTGGAATTATACATTTTAACCTCCCAAAAGTACCAACTTTTCTATCAGAAAAGATGCTGATGTCAAAAATCAAAGAATCCGATATCCAAAATGTTGCTGACAGACAAAAAAAAAACACATCATTGTAAAACCAATACATTCTTTCCCTCCGCTCAGAATCTAAAATGAGGATATTATTCTATAGAAAAATATACAATAATTTTGTACAGAAGCTGAAATATTGATCAAGTTAACACATATGACTTATGGCAGTAGCAAAAAATATTATGAATTTAATTTTAAGGTAGGTACACATATTGTTTGTTATTTGGGAGGAAAAATTAGGTATTAAGTTAAACTTCATCGAATTTTAATATCAATAACAAGTAGAGTAAAAAATGATGTAGTTTTTTTAAAAATACATTTAAATCATGTTTTGTAAATAAATGTATACCTATTAATTTTAAAAATAATTAAATACCATTAACATTTCTTTTCATATATATTTCATTAAAAAATAACTTGATAGACTAATAAAAATCAATAAAATAATACTCATACGTAAATTTATTTCCTTAACACATCTTACTAACCTAAAATCATCTCCAGATGCACTTGATGATACAGGTGTTGGTTTGTTCACAGGTTTCTTATTTTGTCTTTTATCCTCCTAAAATTAAAAAAAAATATTAAAACTAATTATAAAACAATATAATTCATATTGTGATTAAAATTAATCATAACAATTAGGGAAATATTTTTTCTTAAAATATTTGATTAGATTATTATATACAGAATATACTATAATTAATTGAATATGAAACAAATAAACTAATTACAAAATCATTAATACAACTATAAAAATAAAACATGTAGAGAATGTTGCATAACCAAAGATCAAATATATAAATGTAATCAATGAATACTTAAAATGTAAAATTATACAAATTCCTTTTTATTTTTTATAACTAATTCAAATGGATAAACGGTAGTAATAACAATGGTAGGTATATTTGTTTGTTTAATACCTGAAGTGTTTTATATAGTATTATGCTTAATATTTTTCATTACTAAAATAAGACAATTATTTCAAATAATCATTATACCTATTTAAAAAGATAAATATATCGATACAAGGAATAACCCATTAACTTTTAATATGAAAAGCATAACAAGCTTATTTTAAAGTACCTACCTAACATCAATGGACTATGGACTCCAATATCTTGTCTGTCTATAGATATTAGGTAGTAAAATTAAGTCAGTTACCTACCTATTTATAAATATGTAGTTATTTTTAGATGTTACAAATTACTTAAAATGTTAATAACATAAAAAAGGCCTAGTTAGGAACACATCATTTCCAGTGTTCTATTGTATATGCACCTAAATAATGATAGATAGATTTAAGATCAGAATTATTTCCACATTATATCCACAGCATACAACTACCTATTTATATAGATATTTTTATTTTTAAATAACAGTAGATTGTGATTTGTGACTACTTATTTATGATATTAACATTTTAAAATGTAATAGAATGTATAGGTAGGTATTGCAATACAAAACTAACTACCTACGTATATAACCTATCATGGTCTAAATCAGTTAATTTGATTGACACGCCTATTAGTTTACCTTGAACAGCCTCATTATTAGCAGTAAGGGATGAAGCACTTCACTACCTATATGCCCTCACAAAGTTACAATGAGATGCCTACATTAATGACATTAATAATATGATATTGAATCAGTTGCGCAACCTCTGGTTTACATCAACTACAGAAAAGGTATAACAAATCACATAAGTACATCAACAATCCTTGACCACTAATAATTAGTAAGCCAACCATACACAGTGTTTGAAATCATGATAAGTACTCATTATAGATGTACATAGGTACTGACCAACAATATTTGTCCTCGAATTCGAAAAAAATATAATTTTAGTTAGATACTGAGTGTACACTAAGGCTGTGCACATAGAGTGGATCCGAACAATACCTCAAACCACACAATATCCAATATTCTATCCGCTACAGACACTTACTTCTATAAGTTCTCCAATTTTGTATTTTTGCATGACTTCGCGTGCGTCACTCGAATGTCCTACGTCTTCAAACTCCTCGGTCGCGTCCTTGCCAGCTTGTTCCAACAGGACCTCTTCGCCACCGGGATGCTGTAATCAAAAACCCAGATGACGGATTAAAACCGATGGCTAGACAACGTGTACCCGGCGGAACACAATCGGCGCGGAGTGGCCGTGACTATACAACAACAGTGGCGGACGTACGTCGTTTAGAAATTCTGTGACGTCGTATATGCAGTCGTTGATCACGATCCACGGGTTTGTAGCGTTCGCATTTCCAACGACCTCGGCCATTGAGTATTTTTTTACTTCTTTTTCGGTCATCGTGACTTACGGGTAACTGTTACACTGCGGTATGGGGTGCGATCGAATAGTGTCGAGCGCAGGACACGAAAGTGCGACGGTGAAAAAAAAGAGAAGTAAAAAAAAACACACTATATATTACCTAACCTAACCTACTGCTCACAAGACAACTGAATGGAATATAAATTATAAATATTCGATAATATTTTATATTATTGTTATCGGATATGGACTACAGGTACACGGCGGACAAGACGCGTGGACAGCGAACGAACGGTGATCTGGCCTACTATAATATCAATTATAGGCACAGATTGCAATAATTATGTATGTCGTTAAAACGGGAACTACGGGCAGCGGTGAACAGCGACCAAATACCAACGGAATAGCGGAAAATTTACAGACTGTCATTTCTGACTGAAATAGACACGAGTACACGACGACCGGAGTACCGGACCGGTATTCGTAATTCGTATACGATGTAAGGTGTAGCGAAAAGGTGGGAGTGGTGAAAACTATAGTAATAATATTACGAGGCGAGGTGATTGAGCCGACCACGACTGCCGTGAATCGACGTCACAGCGGTTGGTTGGTAGGTTCGTCGGTCGTTAGCTTGTTTTCACGGTTATGCGACCTTATCATCGAAATTGATAAAAAAAAATAAAAAGATTGGTAACACAGATATCTATACTATAAAAAAAAGTTATAACAGAGTACCAAGGTGTTACTAAATATCTGTGATTAATACCGTTGATGATTAAAAAGTAATATTATAAACATTAACACTACAACTTTACTGTACCTATATTTATATAACGTCCACTACACTACAGAATAATTCTGTCAAATTGTATGGCTATGGCTGCACTATTATAGTAAGCAGTAGGTAACACTTTTTTTGTTTCGTCCCTTTTAGTTACTGCCTACCACGATTTAAGATAGTATACTATCTTAAATCCTGCTGCCTACCTATAGTACGAATTAAAATGATATACTATTATTATTTATTATTCGTGGTAAATACACCTATACACGAGTATTGGCGGAATTAAATATTTTTTGGCACCTTAGATGTTAGTTGTAACTTGTAACTTTTTATGACAAATCGTGTCGTGACGGTAGTTGTGTTTTTACTTGTTTCTAATTTTCTGTTTAATTAACAAAATTCTTCTTGAATATTAATCATCCTGGTTCATTGTGGACAAGTGAAAAACGTGATTCTATTGCGCACCACAAAAATCTTACATTAATTATTTAATGCGCGCCTACATTGCTTATTTACATACCTATATATTAGAATAATATATTATTATAATATTATGGTGTGTCCCGAAAGTCTCGTTCACCCTTATCTCCGAGGCAAATCAATATATTTAATGCACTAATGCTAATTTTTGTACAGTAGGTCAGTAGGTGATAAAAATGGAAATTATAATTGGATGGGAATAGGGGATATTTTCAAAAATTTGAAAATTTAAAGATCTTATGCAATTAAGGTTTTTAGATTTTAGATTCTGAGTGAAACGATGAATGTATTGACTTTACAATGATGTGTGTTTTTTTTTTATTTTTTTTTTTTTGTGTCTGTCATCACCTTTTAGTACAGGAAAAATGCTTAGATTTTCTTCAACAGTATCAAGTTCAGAGTTGTAATATAAATTATATTGAATCGGTATTGAATATCGATATTTTTTCCGATTATTTTATTTTATTGTCCTATAATGGCGTTCGTTCCCAATGTGTTAATAATTATTTAATTTATTTGAATAAATACTTAGGTTACCTATTCAGTTATCACCTGGTACAGTGGTGGACGGTGGTACGTAGGTACAGCACGATGGTAGACGAAAAAATGAATGACAAATTGATAAATAATACCATAATAATTAATAGTATTATCGTTGATTTATAATGGTATAATTAATAATGAAATGTATAATTCTCTAAACTGATAAACTGTAAACTAGATTAAAATATACGTTCACAATATTTTCGTTGTTATTGTATTTTTGCCGCGGCCTGAAGGTATTTTTGTTATCGTAATGACCCGGTGAAATTCAAATATTTTCTGAATATCCCTGATAAATTGTAGAAATTTAGTCTCTGTGTCATCGAATCTAATCAAATTAATTTCAGTTTTGCCGTTTATATAAAAATACAATTTATTTTATAATAAAATAAAATAGTATACTATAAAATAAATTATAACACCAACGTCCAATATATTAGGACATGGAAGAAACCCCCCCACCTCAAATACGCCACTGCTAATAAGTATGCAAATTCTAATTTAAGGGAATAAATTATCATTTCTTTTTTTTTTTTTTAAATCAAATTTATTTTACTAAATTAAGTTTTTTTAATTTTTAAGATAGCCATTACCTTGATCATTTTTTAAAAATAGTTTAAAAAATATATTTTAAAATTGAGTGAAAATATAACAAATTAAAGCAAGTTAACTTACATCGTTAACTTCGTAAGAATAATAATTATGTAAGCTAAACCCGATTCGTATGACTTAAACAATCTAATTTTAGTTGTTTATGACAATCTAGGTAACACCTATTTTGTTTTACATTAAAAAATGATTTAAACGTTCAGAGTACATGATTAGGTACCTACTAATAGTACTAAGGGGGGGGGGGTGTTCAACCTATATTGTCATAAACAACTAAAATTAGATTGTTTAAACTTTAAGTCATACGAATCGATTGGCCACGGAGATACTAAGAGTGATAACGGACTTTTGGGACATACTGTATAACTGTATAATAATTATATTTGTATACAAAATATTATATACCATGCTATTGCCGCTCGGTAACGCTGGACGACTGCGCATTTCAATTCCCTCCAACCCACCGTCGGCCATAGAGTTGCCCTTGACTTCCTCGGAGCGATAAATGATGATGCGAAGATTGCTATCCAATACTCACAACAACTCACTATAGTCACTACTCAGTACAAAATATGATTCATACCTTTATAAATTGATGATCGACGTTCGAGAGGGGAACTTTATTATAACTGCTACAATAAACTATATTATATGAAAGCACCTAGTACCTACGTTCTACATTATAAATTATAAATAGGTATTACCTACTTGGTTACTTATTACGACGCATAACGGACGACGGTCGTACTTGAATAAGTAGGTACTTGAGTACATCATATTATGGGCAATAAACATGACCTATAATTGTATAAATGTATAATATATGTATATAATATTGTATAATGTATGTTAACTCGAAAAGTGGCGCAAATAGGCGGGGGGCTTAGCCCTCTCAAAATCCTACCGTATGGTGCAGTAAAACTGATTCGATTTTCTTCAACAGTATCTTGTTCGATGTGAAAGTGAATCTAGTGTTGCATTCGATGCTCAAAATTTAAAATTCTCAATAGTTTTTAAAAGCGCCGGGAAAAACAAAATAAAAAATTAGGTAATAACGGGAAAACTGATTTTGGTCTTTAGTGTAACATTAAAACTAATGACCGTAGATAGGTACATGCAATATTCACTGATTGTTTATATTAGCATTTTCTATACACGATAGAATTTTCAAAATATTTTGATTTGTTTTGAACTGTTTACGGACATTTTCTGTTTCCAATTTTTTTAGTTTTTTATTTTATAAATATCAATAAAATTGTATTTGTTGGGTAAAAAAGCTTGACAATTTAATAGAAGGCTCCTAATACAATGTTTCAAAGACAGATGAAAAATATTAAAAATCCATAGTCACAATTTTTTTTTAGTATTTGAAGTTCAAATATTGACAAAATCCGTAAAAATCACAAAAATTTGCAAACTATTTTGAGTTGGAAATTCATAAAAATATTATTTTTAATTCTAAGATTTGAAAATGTAATACAAGATTCCTCATAAGTTTGTCTACCTTTATCAAAAAAAAAAATGTCTACAAGAAAGTTAAATTAAATGTTTATGAGCGTTTGAAGTTCATATTTTTACAGCATTAGATATTCACTCGATTTTTCATGTAGGTATTTTCTTATTTTATTGTATTCAAAAACGAATAACTTTAGATAAGTACATAAAAAATTCACTGAATTTTTATATCTTTCATCTTCTATACACCATACAACTTTCAAAATATTTTGACTGGTTTTGAGCTGTTGACAATTTCAGTTTTCAATTTTTATTAGCAGTTGAAAAATATTAATTATACATATGCACAATTTTTTTTTTATTAATATTTAAGTTCAAATTATGACAAAATTTATAAAATTTAAAATTTAATAATTATTTTGTTAAAAATGTTTAAAATGTTCTACTTTTATAGCTAAGAATTTAAAATTTAAAACAATGTTCCATGGAAATAGAAAATGTATAAATTACTTTATTCACAAAAATATCATCAAATATACTTAGTATAATATCGTAGGCTGACTGACTGTCTTCGCTCAGAATCGTTTTTACAGTGACCCACTTGTAACCTACTTTACAGCAGAGCAACAACCACTTGCCCACCTTTTTAAATATGATTGGTCAAATTTACCGGCTTACTAAAGGATACATACAATTTAAAAGCTAAAAAAACCTACACATTATTAATCATAAAAAATAGTGCAATGTTGCCATTTATCAAAATAAATAATTTGTTCAATATTGGAATGAACTTGAATATTTGATATTATGTAAAACAATTCTAAGACTATAATATTATACAATATGTATTATTGTATTAATTTGAATAATTACAATAATTACAATAATATGGTATGAATTAAAAACCGATTGCATGGTAATATACCTATATGCGAGTAGGTATGCAACAGTGCAACACACCCGTCAATGAATAATAATCAAAATAATTATGCTAGGTTATTTTCTATCGTGAAGTTAAAAATATACATATTTAAAAAAACATTGAAATTCCTTTTTTTTAAATTATTTATCCAAATAATATACCTAATACAGTGAAAACTGTCTAAAGCGGAATCGCATGAGACCAACAAAAAAATTCCGCTTTAAGCAGTTTTCCGCTTTATTCAATAAAACGGGAAAATTCCTGATTACTCAATTCAGGTAAATACCAAAGAATATTTTTCAAATTATTGTTTTAAATAATATAATTTATTAAAATTAAACTAAAATATAGGTTTTATAATTCATTAAATTTAAACTAAAATATAGGTTTTTATTACATATTAAATACTAAGGAACTTACATACTAAAATTACCTTTTAAACATTCTTCTTTAATTCTATTTTGATTTTTAAGTGTATTGTAAGCATGAGTTTTTCCACAATTAAATACATTTTGTAATTATTTTACTGAATGTAATTTTATACTCATATCGATCAGTTGATATTTTTCATTTAATGAAAGACACTTATATTTTGGCATTTTAATATTTAATACGATGAACGGAAGATAAAATTAAAAGTGTACGTACGACTGTTGGTGTAAGACTGTTTCACAGTTTCAAAGAAGAAAGTATCATATCGTTTATGCGATAATATGCATTGTATATTTGTATGTACATATATTGTACGAATATGTATAGAACAATTTTATCTTCTTTGTATATACTATTTAGTATTTAACGATGTACATTGTACATACGCATATCTATATTTTATACCTTATTTTTGGTTTATAGTACACACGCGTGTGTCATTTTTCCGGTTTATGCTAGGTTTTTACTTGCATAGGACTTACAAAATCATTCCGTTTCCGCGTTAAGGAGGTTCCGTTTTATTGATGTTCAGCGCGTCTATATAAAACTATAGGAACGTGCCGGACCATAGAAAAATTC
>WHPZ01573144.1:8313-27038 GCA_016617965.1 Macrosiphum rosae | reverse complement strand
CAACAAATACCATAAGTACGCGAAAAAATGTGACTGATTAATAGCGATTATTTAATTCGGAATAATACCAGATATATAGTAAAATGATGCTGACAAAGATGATAAAAAAAAATGTATGAATGGGAATCCTGTACATCTAGTGATGGTCACATTCATTTTTTTTTTTTTTTAAGGTGTAGAGCCGACGAGCATATCAGGCTGTCAGGGATATTTTATATTCCATTGATACGTGGTGTTCATAAGAAAGGACAGAAAATGAAATGTTTGTCCGGCTGTCCTTAATTGATGGACTCAAAAACTACTAGACCGTTTTCAATAAAAGTTATATAATTATATCGACAGATTCCTTGAGACTTGGAGGGTGTTTATGCCTTATTTTTTCAACCACTATGATAGCTAGAAATTGGCTCACACGTAAATTTTTTTTCAACTCACAGTAAACCCATATTTTTTTGTTGATATAAATGGTTGCCATTGGTTACATATGATATAACTGTTATAATTAGTAGACTTTTCATAAATATACTAATAAAAAACTAAACTTTTGGCACGGGCAACACCCGGGCGGGACGACAAGTTTATCTTAAAATCAATAGGTATACAAAATAAATAAAAATCAATGAATTAAAACAGTTGACAAAGACAACCCACTCAGACGCGATTCAAAGTCATCATAATTTCAGTCAAAGACGCCGATGGGACCTCTCCCGGGTTAACGAGGACATTTTTGTATTCGAGAGGAAACGAATATATAATAATATGCTCTATCAACTGTCGTATACGACCTATGAGTCGTACATTTTCAACAAATCTCAATAGTGTATGTGTATTGCGTATTTGCGTATAGTATTTGTATATACCCTATAGGGTATAATAATATGACAAATCCTGCACTGTGTATACTTACCTACATCTAGGGCGGTTATTGTAATAGTTATAATATGTGGTTCACCCGTATAGTCTCCTCGTTTCGAGCTGATTTCAGTCGGGAAATTAGTTTCCAATTAGATACGCGATTCTCGATTGCGATCATCATCGATGTCAGTCCTATCACCAATATAATATATTAATATCCTTATATACGAATTTCGTGTTCGAAACGCCACTCCAAAATGCCATCTATTACGACCCTATATAGTATTAGGTTAAGTTGTAGGTTTAATATTATACACGCACGCACATAATATTACCGTACAACGCACAGTATATTATATCATTATATATTATCAATAGGCATACCTAAACATATTGATATTGGTGTAGAGCTTTGAATATAGCATATCCCCTCGTCCTATTGAACGCATGCAGTTTATCTATACCTACTACAACGTTTCTGTTGACTATACATCAGCCGCAGCTGCATTCCGCCACTGAGATTTAAACAACGATCTCCGATAATAATTTTACATAATAATTTATACTTTAATCTTGAATTTAATATGTAATTATTATACGCGTACCTACCGGCTACCTGTGTTTTGTAAAATATTGTTACATGTGGCCGCAAGGAATCTTGCCCGCAACAATATTTAAATACATTTAATGATTAAAAATATGATGTGAAAAAATAATAATAAATTAAATTTTCGGATGGTCAGTTCCAGTATAATAATCCAGTATATTATATAGTAATAATAGTTTTAAAAAATATATTAATTAATAACTATAGAGCTATATAATAATTACGTATGTATATAATACTAAATACTAGTCGGTAAACTCATAAATATAATAAAAATAACTAATCATTATAGTAATATTGTGTCCGGATAAATTGGTTTGAAGTTTAACGTCTGCTCAACGTTTTTAAATTTTAAAAAAGTATCCGTACAAAATATGAATTATGTGTGTGTATTAATAATATATCAATTACGCATGATTGCGTTTTCAAGCATTGGTCTATAAACTCGTGATTAACCTTTTACATAATATTATGTGCAAGTAATTTTACAGAATAATTATAACAGTTCACTTCCAGATTAATCATAAAATATAACATGATAACAACAAAACATAGATTATACTATGTACCTAAATATTCGTATATGGTCAGGATTTTCTGTAAATCACGGTATGCATATATTTTAAATATTAAAAATATATATAGTCACCTACCTGGCTACCTAACAATGTCTTGTTTAATTTAATTTATTTTGTTCTTATGTCAATGCAATGATATATAAAATGAGCTTAAGTGGGTTTGCCCTGTGGGATGTAAGAGTACATACAGCTTCCTCGTCCACAAAATTCTGTAAGCCATACATATAAACACTACACAGGTATTAAACATTTAAAAATATTGTGAAATATCTCAGGAGTATAAAAAAATATACATCGATATTATCATAACTGTAGATTAAGCTAAAGTTATTGTTTACATTTTAACCATGGAGCCTATAGGTTTATCATTCAAGTGTTCTTGTCATAAATTTAATTATTTAAAAAATTATTAATTATAGAATGCGTAGGTACTTATACATTTTTCATTATAAACATTTTTCATTATGTTTTAATAAATAGTTATCTAATTTTTAAAAAGAGTGACTATGGTTAAAGGTTAAGACGAGATATCGTCTAACCTACCTAGATAATTTCATAAATGTCATAAATTTAACCATTTTTTTTTTTTTATACATACCTATAATAACTAATAAATAATATAAGTATTGTGTTACACGCCTTACACCTACACTTCTTTCACGTTTATAATGGTAAAATAATGAAGTACAAAAAAACCTCTATTTCACGAATAATTATTCGCTTAAATGGACTTGTAAAAATATGAATTTAAGGGCTGCAGGAGGGTATCCACCAATCCACTTATGCCGAATTAAAATCGATAAATATAATAATAAGTATACCTAATTGAAAACAATTTTATTTTTTACTTATCAATAATATATATTATAATCTATAACAAAATAATATTACGTTTATAGTACGTTTTTCCATTCAATATTTCTACCCAAACATATTTTTCCCTTAATATTTATTATATTCGATTTCACACTATAGCTCGCCTATACGTAATGCGTGATGTATATATTCAGCACCACGCATATATGAAGACAATTTGTTTTTCCTTTCAAACGACGTATATAATTCGACTACTCTATTTTAAACTAGATTTGTATCGAAGGCATTTGTGTAGTTTCTCAGAGAATTTTTTTTGTATAAAAATAAAAATACTACCGCGATAAGCACGCGCTTAGCAAACATCCGAAACGTATTATTGCTCTCGCATAAAATAAATTATACACTCGTAGCGTATAATAAACCCATTTCACCTTCGCAATTTTAGATTTTTCACCCGTAAAACGTGTGTTTCAATCATGCTAAACATAATATAATATACGAAAGAAGTTCGACGGAGCAAATGTATTTCACATAAAGCACGTCGATCGACATAATAACGATTTTGTTTTCTTTTGTTTCTCAAACATCAAAAAATTGTTACGTGGCCACGTTTATTTTAACAAAGTACAGGTACCTATTACATGTTGAATAATGGCACCATAGCGTCATCTGTATTTTCCACGGTATCGGATAACGTATCCTTTTTGAGTATCGCACTTAAAGTATTATAGGTACAACACTGTATAGCTGGTACATTATTATAACATTTATAAACAATCGCCGATAAACCTGCTTATATAGTCTTTGATAACTTCCATTTTTTTAAGCTATACCCTTGACATCAAGTTTTTCATCGGAAATTCAAACAAACAACAGCATAATATTTTACATTTACATTTACATAAAAATAAAATCAACATTTTTTTTTTTTGGCAAAAGAATAAAACAATAAATGAGTTGTAACTTATATTATTATTGGAAATTCTTTATCTTTAAACCTTAGGTCATATTATAATACATCATATATATTCTACATGATCTAAGCTTTCTACAACGTCGAGAAAATTAAAACAAAATACTATGTTGTCTTTATTAATATATGAGTGTATATATACATCCCTGCACATTTCGTTCATCGGTGGAGAGGTGAGTGTTTATTGTGCACATAATTATTATAAATTATAACCCGTTTAAAACTCGGAGAAACACATTAACAAGCATGTTTCTTAAATAGTTTACAAAAAAATTAAGACTGCAATTTAAACAAAAGAATATTCGTTTGATATTTTGTAAGCGCAGTGACGCAACTGACACTAACTGACACTGAAATCTCGGGGGAGGGGGGATCCTAGCAATAGATTCACAATTTATCCGATTTCCCGATCCGCTCAATGAAGAATCATTTTTTAATGATAATAATACATCCGCCGCGATTATTTTATTTAACCGTATTATCATCGCCAGTCAATATTAGAATACTGCTGCAATATATAGAACGGATATTATGGTGCACATATAATGACTTTCGGCGTCCTTGTGTGAAAGAATTTCGCTGTATTTACCACTCAATGGACGGTTCGTATAAATGGTCCCGAACACGCGTGCTGGATGTCATCAATGCGACGCGAATAATGCTCACTGCTCCACTAGCTAGGTATAAAACATGTGGCTATTCCATTCCGTTTTATGTATGTGATATTCACGGGTACAACAGTACAACACTATATTATAATAGGTATGTCGTCCAATTCCAATTATAGAACGCGAAATGTGCACGTCATTCAACTGTGCTTCCATTACAATGTACGTATTATAATACTGGTGTATACAGCGTCCTGCGTAGTGGCGAGAAGGGATTCGCCTCTGAAAAGTATTTATAAACTCCATCATAATAATATTATTGTATGTTTACAATAAACGTACGGTACAGTACTCGTGTACGATAGGTCTTCTTGTCTGGAATAAACAATAACACGCCATCGACACATGATACAAGTAACTATACTTTACTAGTGAAAAATCAAAGATATTTAGGTAGGTACTATACTTTTACGGTAAGTGTTTACACGTGTAAATCCGACTGAAAATCCAATGAACTTGTATTCTCGTGTGACAAAACGATTCATAAATATTTACTGAAATCAAAATGAAACCTAAAGGGGTTTAAAAAATAAAAATAATATATGCGTACCTATCAGGAAATATTATTTAAATAGCTTAGTTTATAGATTACATTATGTTAATAAATATAGTTAACTCACCATTACAACCCACTTATTAATCGACTATCCTCCAGCACAATCCCTGAAAACCCCCAGAGACGTCTCAAACGGACCTGCAGTGGCCTAAATATATACCAATCTAATCGGTCGGGTGGCAGTGTGGCACTACTGAGACTTGAGTTATTCCCGTCACTTTAAACATGTAATCAAAATTGCTTATTGTTCTGATTATGAGAGTATAGATTTTAAATATTATTTATCTCTAAAAATAAATATATTATGCTAATAAACATAATTATCTCTATAAATACACGAATAAAAACATACACTAATACACACACTATATACACTAATAAGTAATAATATTATTATATTGATATTTGAATTTGACAAATGAAAACGAAATGTTCAAATCAAAAATGTGTTGTTGGTTTAGGTGAAAGTATCGCCGGGACATGAAAAATGAATCCACTATATTGGAAGCTTATAAAATAATACTAAGTTCATATTATTAATAAATTATAAACAAATACAATTCACTATTCAGGGTACATTCAGGACCAACTAGATACTTGTATTGTTTTTCTCTTAAATAATTGAATTCATAATACCAACTGGATTGTAATGACTAAAGAATAATGAATACATAAATATTTGTATTTTTTTTTTTAAACTAATGTTCATTCATATATAAAATATATAAATTTGATAGCTGTATTTTTAGCGATAGCCGCCAATAAATATGATATTATCTCCGAATAAGCGATTATAAAAAATTAAATCACAATGAATACCAAATAAATTGTGTTTGATGTGTATAGTGAATTACAGTGAATAGGTTCAGAGACAGAGCCCCTAGTATATAATATTATTATATACAATATTTTCAAATTCATGTTATAATATTATCCTCCACACTGTAATAAATAATTGTTGTGATAGGATAAGTTATTTACCAAATACAAGAAGTAATATTTAAATAATATTACTATTTTACAGGAAGGACAATATTATAGGTTATATAAGTAATATAAATATGGAGAGGGAAACAGCGACGAATTTTATGACGACGACGATAAATGGTACCATACAAATAGGAAGGACTACAAATGGCATTATTAACTCTATTGTAATGTACTTAACAGTTAACAGTCAACTAAGAAAGCTATTAAGTTTGTTAGAAATTAGAATTCAACTTGCATTAAGTATAGTTTCCACTTCGGCTCGTACAAGCAAACAAATTATAGAGGTGTATACATTTTATAACACAAGACAATACTGGAACAACGATCGCGGTAGCTATATCGAGGAAGAATTTTCAAAACTTAATAATGATAGTATTATTATTATTTGATTTTTTTCAGTGTCATTATCAACTATGGCAATGGGGAGTTTCCAAAAATCTGTCATAAATATCTGAGGACGTTACACATTCTGTTTTGTTATCCTTTGTCCTTGTGTCACCTGTCTCTCACACATGGTATGTAATAATAGACATTTCACCAAAGTCATCTTACAGTCATAAACATTGTTCATAAAAATATTTATACTATAAATATTAAATTAGTTTCGAATATCTACGATTTCACCCTTCTTGGGTGGTTGTGTGTGCACGTTGATTACAATTTAATATTACATTATAAATTTATAAACATTCAAAAAAAACATTTAAGTTCTTTTCTGTTTAAATTTGGCCTCGTCATGATAATAATAATTCATACTAAATAATATTAAATGTACCCCCTTCATACGTAGTACCAAAATAATTTAACATTAGTTTAGCTTCGTAGGCAACAATTTGAAGAAAACATATTACTTCAAGAACATCATCTATGGGTAAAATCACTAATTCATCGAACCTACAATTATAGAACATATTAAATTATTTATTTCCTCTAAGCCTAGGGATTGTATTTCTTGATGAGTTGAGTGACGATAATTAGAAATCATCCCTGAATTCTAATGTGATCCTCCAAAATAGTTGTTGAAGCATAGATAACATATTTTTTGAAATCAATATTAATAATTGCTGGGTCAGTGCTTAAAGATTTTTAAATAATGTCATATTTTAGTATTTTTAATTTTACTCTTGCTATTTTTGTATATGAACACATATTTACTTTTACATTTTTCCATGGACATTTTTACCTAGACTCAGCGCCATCATTACTGCTTACTTCTTTCGATGTCACCTCTGTCTCGCTGTATCTTTTTGTTGTTGTTTAGTTACCATATTACATGGTTGAAGATTTTAATTTTAATTTTTGACCACTGTAGCACTGTTGTCCACTAACTCAAATTGTTGTTTGATATAACTTGGTTCTTTAGATTCAGCTTTAATATCTTTCGCCAATAGAATACATAGATGTATCATTGTATTCAAGAGTTATCATGAAAGGGGCAATCAGTTTATAAACTTACGTTGAGCCCGATTAAATTGATAAGAAGTCATAGCTGACATGATTGAAAGATCACAGAGGACAGAACCATATTTCCATATTGGTCTGACGAATGCACAATACAAAGGTTCAAAATGTTTATAGATTTACATGAATAAATAATAATAATTACTAAAATGTTCAAACCACCATAAACCCCATATTATCTTCCAAACCCATTATCATAAACCTATTATCCTTAGTAGGTACACAATGTTAAAAAATAAGTCATAATAGTTACTCGTTCAAATTTTGATTTTTATACTTCAACATTTTCAGACAAATTTTCGCTGAATAAAAAAGAGGGGATTTCGTTTGAAAATAAGATGAAATTGCATATCCACAAGATACAAAAAACCTCGAGAATGTGAAAATATGATCATTAAACATATTTAAAAAATCCAACAATCAGATTTTTAATTACCTACTGAATTATTAAGTGAAAAAGAGGGTAAGCACGCCGTAAATCACGTTGTAAAATATTATATCGACATTGATCGTGATTAATGAATTTCGCTTTCAACCGTATTAGCTATTTAATTATTAACCGGAGTTCAAACTTCAAATTGAATTTAAAACTGTGATATAAACATGACTTGTGGGGTTTAATACGGACCATATGACGGAAATCCATTTCGGTATTACTACCGCGTTTAGGTCATTTACAGCTGGTCAGAGTCCGGTTATAAGCATCCGTGCATAAAAAACCGCAAAGCATTCATTGTATATCGTCGTGGACGACACGGGATAAGTCAGACGGTTATTTAATAATAATATATAGCTAATGATCGTAGTTATATACATTATTTAAGTGCATCCAGATATCCAGTGGTATATAGGTAGCCGTGGCCTCGTGGGTAGATTAAAATATACACGAGAAGTGGCTTATAACGGCCACTCTCCTCCCTCCACCCAACCGCAGGCTTATGATTATCGTGTTGTAATCCAAAACGTAATTTGAAAATATTGACTAATTTTTCATAATTTATTATTTATTATCTATTCTAATAACCACTTACATCCAGATGAAATGAGACAATGACTTTATGGTAACCTAACCTATAAGGCTATATATCGCGACCTACCCTACGTCGATGGCCGACGAATTCTTATGATGAAACATTGAAACTCTATACTTGCTTCAAAAGTTAATGTTGAAATAAAAATTAGAACTTTAGAATATTATTATGTACGGTGTATTCAATATAATATAGAGATTTGTGAATATACCGGATCGAATACATATATATTATGATGATAATATTATACTGATCACAGGAATAAGACTGTACAATATGATGATAATTGATAAGGATAAGAGGTACAGTCACAGTGTAATGTTACGAAATATAGTAAGATTGTTTTTACTTACACTGTGACGAGTGTTCGGCTCCACAAGTGAGATAGAAATAATATTATTTCAACTATTTCAGAAATAATAATATATTACAAATTGTAATACGTATAATGTTGATACTGTTATACTGACAAACTACAAAGACAACTTGATTACGTCATATTATTATGTGTACCCCATGCTGACGTATAGAACATTTTGTACCTTCGGACATTTTACACTTTAATTTAAATGACGTACTAAAAATAAAAATAAACACAGCAAACGAAATATTTAATGACCTTTGGAAAAGATTTTCGACAGCATTTTTCCCCCTCGATTTTATGCGGCAATTACCGTTTGTCACTTTACTGCGCTCGTATATAATGTATTATAATAGTTAATGGAGAATGATTGTGATATTTTTTAAAGCCATATAAATTCCGCTAGTAAACCCGTTATCCGAATAAAAATTATTATTACGATAATATTATAAAGATCAATTCGGTCCTTTGTACAGGTAGGTGTAATTGGGATCTCCCATACTCTACTATAAGCGACCGTCGTAAATACCGATTAATAAATTATATCAGATTAAAACATTTTATATTCGAGTAAAAAAGAATAACGACTTGGAATAATAATAACGTGCGGGCCTGTCGACTTAACCCAGCCGCCAATTACAGTGGAATATAATAATTATAAACAGAGCTGTATTGTAATATTTTGTGGAACTCTGACCATAATAATATCGTCGTCGTTATCATATGGAAAACTACCATTTTCGTACATAAATTTTAGATTTCGAAAACTTTTCACTATAAACATAACGACCGTCATGCTGCAGTATTCCTAAGCATCAAGGTCGAGGAAAAACAGAATATAATATAGTAAAATGAGTGTATCTTTTTTATATTAGAACTCAATGTGCACCATAATAGTAAAATTTCAATAGCTCACAACGTATATGGTTACGCAACATTTTGTAAATTAATAATTTTTCATTATTCATTACACTGATACACTTTGAACATAATGCAACAATGTATTTACGGATATAGTGTTATACTGTCATTGCATGTGATTATTAAAAATGATAATATAAATTAATTACAGCCGCAAATATACGTATATACCAGTTACTCGTAGTTAGGTACCCAGATTGACCTTGCCATTATAGTTTTTAGGCAATAAGTGCAACATTATTAGTAACGTATACAATGATCTATTGTCCTTATACTGTTATGATTTTTATTTTTACAGATATAATACCACCTCAAAAATATTTTTTTATCGTGAAATTAACCTTCACGTGGATGTAAAAAAAAAATGTTCATTGCATACTCTTGATATTTTACTTGCACGTAATAATTCGAAATTAAACGGATGTTTAATTATGTTAATTGCAAATTAAAATAAAAACCGAATGAAGAAACATAGATTTTTATTTGAAGGAAATATTCATAATTGACTAAAGTTCTAAGAAGTATTTTATCAAATTAAAAGTTTTTTTTTTTAAAAAAAAAAACCCTTTCAATTAAATGAATTACATTCATTTATGGAAATATAAGGCTATATGAATTAAATGTATTATCTAAAAAAAAAGTTAATTTATGTTAAATACAAATATAATATTATGTTTAACACTATATGTATAGTTACCGTGGACCCGACAAGCATAAAAAAGTAGTTTTAAATTGAAATATTAAAGTATGAAACCCAATAATAAGTTTATTAAAAATGGTCACACGGTTTACTTTCTCAACTACGGCACATTTTTGTATTTTTTTTTTAGATTTTCGACGAAGTGAAAAATGTATATTTCTTTTACAATGATATGTTTATTTTATTGCCGTTATTTTTTCTACTAAAAAGACTGGTCCAAAAGTTTCAAGTAGCCTTATTTATCGATTGAAAATTGTATCTAGTTGGTACTTTAGACAAATCATATTTTTATTATTTCATTAGTTTCCCCAAACTTTAAGAAAAAAAAAATAACAAAAACGTAGAGAAATTTATAGCATACCCACTTTTAATAAAATCGATTTTAGTTCTATTTTTGTAAATAAAATTATAATGATGCTCAAGAGTCGGACTACATTTTCACTAATTATATGTGTAATTATTACCTATATTATATTCCAAACAATATTTTGATACTATATACGATCATTTTTAAACTAAACAAAGAACAAATCTATTAATTTTAATTCATATGATATTAGCAATTTTAACAAATGTAGGTATGTTATTACATAAATTCTGAAAACAATATTTTAAGTGGTTTAATTATATAAATATATATAATATACATTTGTATACAACTGTAACTAATTTCAGAGGCTGAATGAATAGAAATCAATATTTTTAATAGTGATTTCTATAACTAATTCTAACGAACAAATATCACCGATTGCCAATTTTGAATTTCTTAGCACCTATGCACCCCAACTAATAGCCAACTATTTTGTAACAGAACTATTGGAAATACATAAAAAGAGGTCGTAATTTTTTTTTTAATTATGTCACACATATTGGTAGTATTAAATGATTGTTTTTATACATACGTTTTGAGCTAAATCTATGCCTTATTCTTAATACTCGACATAATAAATTTTAACTTCACTTTAGTGATAACTGATAATAGTGATAACGCAATAAGGTTTATCGAATAACACGGTAAACTAAATTTAATACCATTACAAACTTTGTAATTATTTAGGATTTTACATTCTACATTTTAGATTCCAAACAGAATCTATATGTATTGGTTTTACGACGATAATGGCCATATTTTTTTATCTGTAATCTCTTTTTAGTACAGTAAAAACCTTATTCCGATGTTTGGGTATATTGGGTATATTACACGTAGGTTATAACTTATAGGTTATACAGAAGATTAAAAATGTATGTTAACCCTCGAAGTGAAATTGGCAAAAAATAAAAATAATAATAACAACTCAACAGTGCAAATTATAATAGTCATTATTTTTCATAGCTTTGGAATATTTTTGGATACCTACCATTGATAAATTATATCAAAATCAAGGGTATAGCTTATACTAAAAATTAATTAACCAAATTTAAGATAATATAAATTATTAAACATTTCAATCGAATATCTACACGGTTTCAAATAGTTTTTATACATATTTAAATACACTAAACCAAAGTTAAGTAGGTGCATAAATTATAATATGATTATAATACTGACACTAAAAATCTAAAAACCAATACAATCATAATCCATTTTTTTGACACAAAATGTAATAAATTTACTATTTATCAGTGAATTGAACACCACAGTTCTATAGAAACGATTTTTGAATATTATTATTCATGGCTTTCAAATTTAAATTAACAGCCCACCTATAAGCCACCCACCAAAATGACCAACCTAAATATTAGTGACCTACAATAAAATGTAATGGGGATCTTTCGTTATTTATTCCATGTATAAAAAAATTGATTAGAAACTAATTTCTATAGAAATTGAATAAACCATTTTAGTTTTGATATTCAAAATTAAAACAAATGTTTTTTATACAGTTTTGTGTTTAATAGGCGATCAAAGTATTGTAAGTTATGTATTCAAAGTCGAAGAGTTTTAATATACCTATAGGTATACTACTATTAGTAAAAAAAATAAGTGGTCCCGAGAAATAAGATCGAGAATAACAAAAGCAGAGGGAACGTTATTTACTATATCGACTATCAATGTTCTTTAAATTATAAATCTAAACTCTCTACGAAGAGAACAAAAATAAGATTATAAGCATAAATAATAAGTAATAACGCCGATTATTCTAACATATGGTTCCAATTTTCCAAAGTATGAACGACTATAATATAAGACAAGTGTAACACAACGAAGACTAAAGACGTTTGTAAACAAAATCTGTAGAAGGATATGCTGTCCGGTCAGGGAGAAGAGGACCGGTCAATAGTGTAGGAAGTTCAATCAACAATTGAAGGAAGTAACTTGTTACCTGTTACCCACTTATAGCCTACCGTACAGCAGACCAACACCCACTTGCCCACCTTTTTGACATTAGAAGTTTTAAACTCAGTGAAATTAAATTTTTAACGAACTATTATGATTTTGTTAATTATATTGTCATTTTCAAAATATAAATTTTTTGAGATTTGAAACTTTTTAGTATAAATTACGTATAACATATTGTATATTATTATTTCTATACACAATTTGCAACTTTCATCATATTTAGACCAATTTAATGCTAAACAGTTGTGCCGAACCTATAACCCGCCCCCCTCCCCCAATTTAATTTTAATTTGGCGACACTTATACAAATCCTAACCTATTCACACCGTTTCAGTGCATGGTATTGACTTATAAGTGAAAATAACAATGGATGGTGTACCTACGAATTATAAGTATTATGATAGTATTATAATAGGTATTCCTAACCTATGTTTTGGGAAAAATTGATTCAACATAACTACTTAGGTACCGTCCTTTTAATAACAAAATAAATTATTAATAGTATACTTACTTAATATAAATGAATTACAAAATATCCTTAGAAATATAAGCTGATATTATACCGTATCCACTGAGAACCATTTTTCATATTATGCAATAATTTATCAATTATCATTGAATTTAAATTTTAAGCATCCATTACAGTGAATTATACTCAATAACAAGGTGCACTTGAAACCTACTGTACAGCAGTCCAGCAGAGCTATTTCCTCGGTTTTTTGTATTCTATGTAATAATATGTTTTTTGTACGTACCAACATAAATAAATTATAGGCTTTCCAGTGTTACTTCACATTAGTGAACGTAGTACAAATTATTTAAATGTATACTACTTTAACGAATTCTATTGTTTTAATTCTATTGTACACGTTTATACGTCATGCAACTCTATGCAGTTGCTATACAAAATATATGTGATCATGTGAGGTGGTGATTATCAACAATTTCCGACTGAAAATACTAAGTTTGCCAACAAAAATTACTACTTACACTTACTCTATTATATTTACTTGTGATTCAATACTTACCTCATATTGGTACTTACCTCATCTTATAGGTAAATATTTAAATATATCTAAAATGCTATAATATAAGTATGACACGGCCCTACGTTCTCTCCTCAACCGTACACATTATATTAGTAGATTTGAATTTCTTATGATGTATAGACAATAGAAATGATTACCTTTGTAATGAATTGTATTCTGTTTTCGGTAATATTGCTATAATGTTCAACTGTCAACTTCAGATCTAAACAGTTGAATACAATTTTCATAAGCCAATAGATTATTTTTAATAAGAATACATTACAATAATTATCTTATTAAAATACTAATAAATATGCGTATAGGTACACACAGGTATTTTCCACCATCAATACAATATTTATTTATTCATTGTAATATTATAATACATAGTGTCTAAATATGCTATTATTCAAACCACCGGCTTTCGAAACTTGTGGTGCTCCCGGTGGATCTTATTTAGACTACAAAATTGCCGTCGAAAAATAAGCCACTTTATTTCCCCTGGTTAAGCCGAGTGTTCTCACCTTATCTTCTCTACATGTTGGTCGTTTCTATATCTAAGAAGATTGCAAGTAATAAGGATCTATAAAATCTGTGTACCCAGGCCCAACAGCCAAAAATTCTGATTCAATAGATATATTAAATAATTGAAAATAAAATACACCGTTTAATATGCCAGTTTTCCTAAGGAAAACTTCCTTAATTTGTTTTTGTTTTTCCAGGCGCTTTTGAAAACTACTGAGAATTTTTACATTATTGTGAAATAATAATTTAAGTATAATATATACCTACCTAGACACTAAATCGTATTTAGTATTTACTATCTATGCGGTATTTTTCATATTTTTAAATTAAGTAAAAAAAAATCAGTTAAAAGGTTATTAATAGCCTGTTATAACTGAAACTCCGCTATGTCGTATAGCTTGAGTTCATGCGATTTCTGTCCAATTTTGAGTTTATATGAATTTATAAATCGTGTTGTTCTGCATGCGGGCTGCTGAACTCGATACACAAGCAATGGTCGTTCTCGTTTCCCCTAGTATAATACTCGTTTTTACCTACAACGTGATATCGCCACGTTTGTGCCTTGTATCCACTGTGGAATTAATAGTCAATGATTTGCAGTAGCGGACAGCGGTTACTTCTGCCCTGCGGTCAGAATTCTAGCCCTGGATCAAAAGAAGTGTTTATGTAAAAATATGATGCCTACCTATAAATTATAAAATATAAAATTATAAATTATAAAATTTCCGTAATCTTGTGTACCTACCTACATTTAGTGTTTATACTAATAAATGTTATTATTGTTATGTAGTTTATTTGGTTTTATTTGATATTATTGAATTTTTAAGCTTTTGATCAATGACCAAAAAAATGTAACAACAAGTTACATCGAAAAAACCAAAAACACTGCGATTTTACGAGAAAAACGATGTGCAATAAAGCTCTCCGTGGATTTAAATTTCTCCAATTTGCTTAGTAATTTTATATATTTCTCTAGAATGTTCTATATTATAGTATAGTTTTGCCATTTAGAATTCTTGTCAATATTGCTGTGAGTGGCGCTCATTCAGATTGTATTGTTATTAGTATTATGTTTATTCTATAATAATATTAGCTAACTAGCTAAAAAAATATATATTATGCAGTATATTATACATATATGTTATTGCACAGAGCCCACTATAGGGCATAATATATTATCAATAGAAATAAAGTATTTGTAACGTGTTCAATACGAGTACCTATACTAGATAATATATAATGTTATATAATATGACAATTTATTGGATATAAAATATTAATTTTAATGTAAGACACTAATTATTTCATAGACTTTGAACGTTTTTGTACACCATTTTAAGTCACTAAAAACAACAATTTCTTAAAAATTAAAATATTTATAAGTGTTAGGAACCTGCAGGTACTAGGCAATAAATTACTTGTCCAAAATTGGATTTTTATAGATCAAATACTTATAATAATTCAAATAATATTAATAATAGATATTTCTTTTGTTTTTCACGGTGCTTTTGAAAACTACAGGGATATTTTTACTTTTGACCCCCCAAAGTACCAACCAGATTGATTCAAATACCTGTCAGAAAAGATACTGTTGAAGAAAATCCAAGCATTTTTACTGTCCTAAGTAGGTAATAGGTTTATGGATACGTATTGATATGGTATAAAAATATGATGTGCTAATGTATTATTATTGTCGTTCTTATAGACGTTCGAACCAAAAAATAAAATTGATAATAGAAACGTTTGTTTGGCCATTGTGTAATATAGTGGTTTCCTGTATTAAATGTAAAAAAAATCGCTTTGCTGTACAGTAGTATACAAGTGGATCGCTGTGATGGATGGTGTTAAATTTGAATCCAATGATATAATTGTGAACATAGGCGTTTTTACGAGAGGGGCCGGGTGGGCACTGCCGCCCTCCCCCGGTAGACTGTGCCACCAACAAAATCATGCCATGATAAAAAAAAGTCGTGTGGTGTGTACCCTACAGTACCTATAGATATTTCGATTAATTATATTTTTTTTAGTTACGCATTTATTAATTAGTGATAATATATAATCATATAATTTTTTTTTTATTTTTTATTGAAATAAATCTACAATCTATACATTTATTTTTGTACATAAGTAGGTTTGGTAAGTGAATAATAAAAGGTTAACATGAATCATGCGATTAGTTAGGATACCCAGTGGTAATACCCTTTAGGTAATATTATACCTAAACAAAAGAAAAATACCTAGAAAAATATTAAAAATCCTTAGTCACAATTTTTTTTTATAAGCATTTAAAGTTCAAAAATTGACAAAATATGGAAAAATCACTAAAATTAGCAAATTATTTTTAAAATAAGTTAGTGTTTAATTAGGTTTTTTTGTTAGTTAAATTATTCTATTCGTTGAACACAACAATTTTAATTGAATTGATTTCAATATGATATAAATGTGTTTCATAAAGTACCTCAATTGTATAATATAAAATAATATACACAGTGGTGCTTACGGGGTAGTCATGGTAGGCACTTGACTTCTCTGCGAACTTCCCCCCCCCCAATATTCATTATTATTATCATGATAATTGATAGTCAATCATAAAATACTTTTTTGCTATCGTAAATGTAGTTAAGCGAGGTTACCCTATCCAAATTAATTTAATAACTTAGATGTGAATATGAATATAATATATACGTAAGATGTGTGTGTGTTAATGTGTTATGTACTTATTGTACTTATGTATGACTACTCTGTAAGAAATTCTGCTAAATCCTTATAAAATACATCTAAACGTTCGTAATTATCCATCTAATGGAATTTTGATACTTTGGAGGGTCAAAATTATAATTTTTATAGAAGTTTTCAAAAGCCCCATAAAAAACAAAAGAAAAATTAAAATAAAACGGGAATTTTTACACAAAATCTGTTTTCGAAAAAATCAATTTTGGTTTTGGTGCAACTCTTAAATAAATGACCGTAGATACATGACATCTTGACTAAATGTTTATATTTGCATTTTCTATACACGATAACATTTTCAAAATATTTTGATTTATTTTGAACTGTTTACGGACATTTTCATTTTTCATTTTTTTTTTAGTTTTTTTTCTAGAAATATCAATAAAATTTTATTTGTTAGTTAAAATAACTTGAAAATTTAATAGAAGGCTCCTAGTATATCGTTTTAAAGGCAGATGAAAAATATTAAAAATCGTTAGTCACAGTTTTTTTTTATAAGCATTTAAAGTTCAAAAATTGACAAAATATGGAAAATTAGCAAATTATTTTGAGTTAAGAATTCGTAAAAATTTTTCTTTTTAAATCTAGGATTTTAAAATTCAATACAAGATTCCTTATAAGATTATCTACCTTTATCAAAAAAAAAAATGTGTTTAAGAATGTCATATTAAATTTTTATGACCGTTTGAAATTCAAATTTTTACAACACTGGATATTCACTCGATTTCTCATGTGGCGATTTCCTTCTTTTGTTGTAATTCAAAAACGAATAACTGTAGATACATTTATAAAACAGATAGGTACCTATAATATGAAAGTACGTGTTATATTCCATTCAATTTGATTCGACTATAATAATAGTCAATATAGATGCTCAAACGAAATTTTTGTAGTCATATCGATACTAAAATGTAATTATGTAATAAATAATAATATTGTCCTTTGATAAAACCGAAAAAAATTGAATAAAGTAAATAATTATGTAAAAAAAAAATGTGTCCAGAACCCGCGACCTGACTCCTTACCAGTGTGGTGGTACAGGAGTGAATCATTTCGGATTTTCAATGAACCACAAAACGTCAATAAAAAAAAACAACAACTTGTATTGATGGTGACTTTGGAAGAATATGATTTCACTCTCGCGTTGTATATTCCGAGTTATACGTAATATTATTGTTATTTATGTATGTAGGTGGTGCAGTCAACTCCGCCGGTACCTATACACACTGATTGCGGCCCACTACGACCGACACGTATATACTCGCGGAGATAACTCTTGTCTATGGCCGTGATTTATACACATATATATATTATATATATATGTTAGATATATATATATATATACACAACGCCGCCCGATGTCGCGTATTGTCAATACGTACCTGCGTGCACGTTATGTGAGTACGTTTTTAAAAATAAAAAAATAAATCCAACGGCAGAGGTGACTCGCAAAACAAACAGAGTCGGCCGAAATGTCAGAGGTGGAAAAAGAATAAAACAACCAATGTAAATAATAATAATAATATAAAAATAAATATAAAAAAGTGCACTCCGAAGCCAATAAAATGCGCACGCGTTCCTTCG